>QRFJ01005190.1:0-51842 GCA_006176705.1 Cocos nucifera
GATCTCTACGGTAAACTTTTTGTACCAGAATGCCCTCTTTGCAGCTTTTGATGCAGTAATGTATTCTGCTTGTGGAATCTGTAACTTCATTTGAACTCTTCACTGCACCACCTTCTAAAAAATTTTAGTTCGATTCATCTATATCGACATAAAATGAGCTTTTCCTAACTTGATTTCACAAGTATAATATCCTTTTCTTAATTCATAAGCCAAAGCTTAAGTTGGGGGGTGTGATAAGTACAATAAATTCATCCAATAAAAGTATTAATTTATTAATTAATTTATATTAATTTTTAAGAATTATTAATCAATTTATATATAATTTTTGAAAAAATTCATATTTTTATTAATTAAAAAATTAATTAAAAAATAATAAAAATTAAAAAATAAAATTTTATTATCAATGGAAAGAGCTCATTTTTTTGATCACAATGAAATAAATTTTGAGTAAAACGGAGCTAAAAC
The DNA here is from genome assembly GCA_006176705.1 of Cocos nucifera. Lineage (NCBI taxonomy): Eukaryota > Viridiplantae > Streptophyta > Magnoliopsida > Arecales > Arecaceae > Cocos > Cocos nucifera. Next base: position 466 of record QRFJ01005190.1, read on the forward strand.
AAAAAGATATGAATTTCTAAAGAAATAAAATAAAAAAAATAAAATAAAATAAAAAAATAAAAAAATAAAAATAAAAATAACGGCTCAAACGGCTCAAGCCGCCACGCCGAAGCAGCCGGCGCGTCCAGACGCACCGAGCCAAGCCGACCAAGCCGGCGCGCCAAGCCATCCAAGCTAGCCGACTCAAGCCCAGAAGCCGTCAGCCGGTCTACAGCACAGTGTAGACCGCCAGCTCAGCAGACACCAGCGAATCAGAGCCTGCCACGTGGTAGACCTAGACCCCTAAAGGGTTTACAGAAAATTCATCGCGGCTCATAGGGCATTTTGGTCTTTTCATCTATCAATAAAAGGCGCTGATTGGTTGCGGTGCACGATATGGCCGGTCCACGTGGTCCATGGGAACAGTAAAAGCGCGATCGTGTGGTGGTGGTTGTTTGCGGTCAAGATCGGACGGTCAGCATTTTTTTCGATTGCCGATTTCACTCGGATCGCCATCGGAACGGCAGCGCTTGATTCCAGCCTTCGATCCAACGGTCCAGAAGGCTCCCGACGGTGATCAAACTCTCAGGCATGCGATTTGCAACGGCGTAAATTTCCTCCATCAAGCATGATCCAATGGTCAGAAATTGATCCGACCTGATCTGGGCTGATACGCATCCGATTTTTGATGATTTTTGGACCGTTGGATTTCTATTGAATGGCCAGATTTCACCAGACTTACCAGAGTCATATCAGAGTTGTTTTTATTCAAATTTTATTCAGATTTTGATGATTACAAAGGCAATTAGTCCCACATTGCCTTTAGAAATAAATATCCAACCCTCCTAGCTCTATAAAAAAGGATCCTAAGCCTCTAAGAAAGGGAGGTCGGGTGGAAGAGAAGCTAAGGTATAGGGTGGAAGCCAAGCTCTGGGTTAAAGGTTGCTTCAAAGCTGCAGTGCTGAGAAGAAGAGCCGGTCTTCTACGCCATCTCCACGCCTACGCTGATCTGCAATCTCCTTCTAAGTTTTTTTTTTTTCTTTAATTTCTTGTATTTAAATTCTGCATTTGAGTTTTAAATTTAATAAAGAAAGTTTCATTGTTCTTTTCAATTCTAGCTCTTTAAATTAATTATTCTTTATTGCTTTTTAATTTTATTGCAAGTAGTTGCTAAGATCTAAATAGTAGATCTTAGTACCAAATTTATTTTTGCATAATTCTACTTTTATTTATAAATCTATTTTTTGACTTTAATTTTTAAAAAACTCTTCTTTTCTTTTCTTTAAAAAAAAATATAATAATAAAAAATAATAATAATAATAATAATAAAAGAATCAAAGATTTTAGAAATAAATCATTGCCTCTCTGTGGATTCGACCCGACTTACTACTCTCTTCATAATTTTAAAAAGTAAAAAGTCGGATTTAAACTGATAAACATGGTGTCTTAATGATAGCATCATGTTTCCACCTACCAGATCTATTGGTTCCGTAGGCATTAAAAATTAAATTTTCTTTCCTTCCGTGCGTGCTCTCTCTCTCTCCGCCTCCTCTCCATCATCGATGAGACTCCATCCAAGTCTTCCCCCTTGCCGACATCACCCCTCTCAAGCGATCTTCGTCCAACCCCCGCCCGTCCAACCCTCCGATCATCCCACCCCCCATGCTGCACTTTCCATCCCCAGTTGCCGCTGCTCCCTACCCTCCCCATCCCTGGCCGCCCACTCCCCTACCCTCCCCATCCCCGGCCCTGGCCGTCACCACCCCCATCCTCCCCATCTCCGACCGCCACCACCCTCACCCTCCCCATCCCCAACCGCCCAACCCCGCCCTCCCCATCCCGGCTGCCACCACTCCTACCTCCCCATCTCTGGCTACCACAGCCCCTACCCTCCCCATCTCCAGCCACCGCCGCCCCCTTCCCTCCCCCTCTCCTGACCTCCCCATCACGACGCCCCTCTGGGCCCCTCTCCCTCTCTCTCCCCTCTACCATCCCCATCCTCTTTCTTTCTCTTTCTCTCTCTATCTCACTATCTTGCTCTTATTTTACAGATTACCTCTAGCACCATCGTCTTCCTCTAGCACCGTCACTAGCGACCCTCGGAGTTTTCAATGCGATCCCCTCTCTGTAGCCGTAGGTATAATTTTTATTTTAATTTCATAGTATTATATATTAATCACTGGACTAGACCTATCAATGGGTCAGGTTTGGATTGAAATCTAGATATTCAAATCTAGATCCAATTTTAATTACTGGTACCAAATCTGAATCCGAATATCCAATGGATCCATACTTGAAGTATCAAACCCAGACTCTAATAGATCTCAAGTATCTGAATCCGATTCTAAGACCCAAAACTAAGAAAGGAGAGAGGGAGGGGGGAGGGAGGGGTCCAACCTCGCCGACGAGGAAGATCGAGAGAGGGAGAGTGGGAGATCGAGAGAGCGAGAGAGGGAGGGAGGGGATCCAGCCTCGTCGGCATCACTAGGAGGGAGGGGGTCTGGCCTCACCGACGAGGGAGATCGAGAGAGTGAGAGAGGGAGGGAGGGGTTCGATCTTGCCAGTGAGGGAGGAGTTCGGCCTCGCCGCCATCACCGATGAGGAAGATTGAGAGAGGGAGAGAGGGAGGGAGGAAAGGAGGGGGTCCGACTTCACCATCATCATTGACGATGGAGATCGAGAGAGGGAGAGAGGGAGGGAGGGGGTCCAACTATGAGCTCAGAAGTGGCACTCTCAAGTCTTGAAAACATGAGAAGATAGGTCATGAAAAAATGGAAGCGAGCCGGAAAAAGAATCAATCTTAATAGTAAAGTTCAGAAATTGGGTTGACTCACTCTGAGACTGAGCTGGCTCAATTGGAAACTGGGTTGGCTCAGTCCAAGATTGGGTCGGCTAGGTCTCAGAGAAAAATTAAGATAGAGAGCAGCATTTTTAGATTGTTGGCATGGTATACAATTGGGTCGGCTCAGTTCTTAGACTAAGCCAATCCAGTCGCAGGTTAGCCGGCTCAGTCTGAAACTAGGCCGGCTCAGTTTTTATAGGTTATTATTTTATGTACGTGGGTTGTTTGGGTTTGAAAAGTTTTTCTATGAGCTTGGTCTTGACCCTTTGTAAAGTATATATACTGAAAATAAGTCAAGATTATAAGAGTGCTGAAATATATAAAATAAAAAGCTCTTTTCTTCTGAAAATCTCTTCTTCTCCTCTTCTCTATACCTTGATTTATTTAATTATGCTTTTGTAGAGATCTCTAAGAAGTACTTTCTTATTGCTTGACTAATCATTGGCGGCCATGCCGATCCACGTGGGAAGAGCGCATATTCCTAACATTTGGTATCAGAGCGATGTTGCATAGAAGGAAAGAAGATACCTAGAATTTACTACATCTAGGATCCATTACACCAGGTTTTATCCTAAACTTCTAGTTTGCTTCATGGTTGTCTCTAGATTGAGGTGGAGATTATTTACATGAAGAAACGATCATACAGAAGTTTGGAAAGAGGATCTAGGGCTAGTTAGATCTTCTGTGAAGGATAGTTTTACTGGTGTGTGATCGTGAAGGGTGTTAGGGATCTGTTCTTGACTTGTTTGAAGTCATGGGATCAAATGGATTCAAGGTGGATTTTGAGAAGTTCGATGGTAAAAAAAACTTTACCCTATGGCAGCAAGGAGTAAAGAATTTGTTGGTTCAGCAAAGGATCTATAAGATCTTGACAAAAGAAAGGCCAAAAAAGATCAGTACTGAGGATTGAAAAGAGTTGGAGGAAATTACTTTTAGCATAATCCAGATATGCTTGGTCAATCAGGTTTTGTTTGAGGTTTGCACAGAGACTATGGCAAACGAGCTCTAGGTGAGACTGGAGAACACATACATAGGGAAGAACATGATGAATAAGCTATGGTTGAAGAAACAACTATATAGTCTGAGGATGCCCAAAGATGGAGATCTTGTTGCACATATCCAAAGATTCAATTAGGTGTGTTCTGAGGTGATGAGTTTGGATGTGAAGATCCACAAGGAGGATCAGGCATTGCTGCTATTATGTTCTCTCCTAGGTTCGTATGATGGTTTCATAACAATTTTTGCTTATGGAAAGGAGACCCTAAACTATGAAGAGGTTGTTGGTGTGCTCAGATCAAATGAGCAAAGGGAGAAGATATGCAAGGAAGATCCTAAGTCTGAGATCTTGGCTGTGAATGAAAGATAGGAAAGATCAAAGGAGAAGACAAGAGAAAAATCTAAGGGCAGGTCAAAGTCTCGAGATCAGAGGAAGATGACATTGAAATATTATAAATGTCATCAACCTAAACATCTAAGAAGAGATTGTCCTCTTTTGAGATCAGAAAAAGGAAAGATCAGTGAGGGAGATGATACAGCTTCTATGAGCAGTGGAGAAGACCTACTAGTTGTATCAGATGGATCCACAGAGAGAGATACTATGTGGATATTAGATTCAGCATGCTCGCACCACTATACTTCTCATCGAGAGTGCTTTGCTACCTATCAGAAGGTCAATGATGGAAGTGTCAGTCTTGGAGATGATCACCCATGCAAAGTAGCTGGAATTGGCTCTATCGGGGTAAGAATGTATAATGGGATCATTCGTACATTATCAAATATCAAGCATGTACTGAAGTTGAAAAAAATTTGATTTCTTTGGGCTACTTGGAGGAGCAGGGTTATGCTTTTAGTAGCCAGGCTAGGAGTAGATGTCTGAAAATTTTCAAGAAAGCTTTGGTGGTGATGAGAGGTAGAAGACTGAGCAATAATCTTTATAGAATGAAAGGCTCTATGGTAAATAATAGTGCAGAGGTGCTAGTAGCGGCATAGGAGGAGCAGATTTTATATCGACTGTGGCATTATTGGATGGATCATATGAGTGACTGTGGGCTTATAAAACTAAGCAGAAGAGGTACGATCCCAACCCTGAAGAAGGAGGGCATAGATCTTTATGAGCCGTGTATCTTTGGCAAATAGCATAGGATGAAGTTTGCTTGAAGTACCTAGTGCAGCGAGGGAGTGCTGGATTTAATGCACTTAGATGTGTGGGGACCAGCTTCTGTATCAGCTAGAGGTGGGGTAAAATACTTTGTTACTTTCATTAATGATTTCTTAAGAAAGATGTAGATTTATCTGATCCAAAAAAAATTAGAGGTATTTGCCTGGTTCAGAGCCTAGAGAGCTGAAGTAGAGGAGTCAAGGAGACAGGTAAAGTGTCTAAGATCGGACAATGGAGGAGAGCATACTAGCTTGGAGTTCAGGAGGTACTATGAGGAAAATAGCATCAAACACCATTACACGGTGAGGATGACTCTCCAATAGAATAGTGTCGTGGAGAGGATGAATTGAATACTGATCGAGAAGGCATGGAGTTTGAGGCTGTAGATATCACTCCCAAAGTTCTTTTGGGGTGATGCTCTAATTTTTTCTTATTTTCTTGTGAACAGGTCTCCTCATTATAAGCTGAATGGAGGCATTCCAGAAGAGGTCTAGAGTAGGAAGAAGGTGGAGCTTGGTCACCTAAAAGTCTTCGGTTGTACAGCTTATGCACATATGGAGACAACCGAGAGGAGCAAATTGGACCCAAAATCTCAAACGATGACATTCATAAGATATCCACAAGAAGTCAAGGGGTACCTGCTATGGGACTCTCAGGCATAGAAGTTAGTGATCAGTAGGAATGTTATCTTTGATGAGAAGAGCATCTTGAGGAGGTCTGGGATAGATAAAATTGGGAAAACAAAGGTGAACAGCGGTGGCCAGTCAGAGAATGATGGCATACAGGTTGCATCCACTTACAGGAGTGTTCCTGTTGAGGTGGAGCTGGACAGAAAAATATTATCTCAAATTGAAAATTAGCATGGAGGGTCGGCAGTTCAGATAGATGTGCAGGAGCAACCATAGACATCAAACAGAGATATGCTAGTGGAAGTAGCTTTGCACAAGCCCCAGCATACTATTAAGAGATCGATCAGATATAGCATTGATAAGGTTGTCTCTTATGCACTCATCACTACTAATGGAGATCTAGAGAATTATGTAGAGGCCATGGAGAGTGAGGATCATGATTCATGGATGCAGATCATGATGGAGGAGATGAAATCACTTGAGAAGAATCAGACATGACAGTTGGTAGATCTTCCAGAGGGTGCTCGACCTATTGGCTCAAAGTGGGTGTTCACAAAGAAAAAAGCACCTTCAGAACAAGGTGGAATCAGATTCAAAGCAAGGCTGGTAGCAAAGGGATACTCACAAAGGAAAGGAATTAACTACATAGAAATTTTCTCTTCTATGGTGCAAATATATCTATTCGAGTTTTGCTATCACTGGTGACACGACATAATATGAAATTGGAATAGACGGACGTGAAGATGACCTTCCTTCATGGAACTTTGGAGAAAAAAATCTACATGAAATAGCCAGATAGTTTCATGGAGATGGGACAAGAAGAAAATATATATTTACTTAGAAAGTCTTTGTATGGCTTGAAATAATCTTCTCGTCAATGGTATCGAAGGTTTGATAGCTTTATCTTGAGCCTGGATTTTAGTAGATGTGAACATGATTGTTCTGTCTATGTCAAGGATGTAGATGAGGAGGATGCCCTATACCTATTATTGTATGTAGATGATATGCTCATAGCTAGTAGAAGCATGGATGCTGTGAAAAGGTTGAAAAGGGCATTATCATCTGAATTTGAGATGAAAGATTTGGATCCAGTCGAGAAAATTCTTGGAATGAAAATTTGTAGAGACAGATGCAAAGGAGTGCTCCATTTGTCATAAGAAAAATATGTCTAGAAGGTTCTGGAGAGGTTTGGGATGGAGAAGACCAAACCTGCAGGGACGCCATTACCGAGCCATATGTCTCTCTCTAAGTTATAGTGGCCCCAGTTAGAAGAGGAGAGAGAGTACATGAAATGAGTCCCTTATACAAATGCTGTAGGTGGTGTGATGTACATTATGGTGTGCTGTAGACTAGATACAGCACATGCTATGAGCACGGTTAGTTGATACATGGCAAATCCTGAAAAGGAACACTGAAAAGTATTGAAATGGATATTAAGATATCTACATGGAACAAGGGATTATGGTTTGATGTTTGGTGGGTAGCCAGAAGAATTTGGAGAACAATCTATGAAGATGTGTGAAGGTTCAGGTCCTCTGAAAGGGTTTGTTGATGCAAATTATGCTGGTGATCTTGATATAAGAAGATCTACTACTGGAAACCTCTTTTGCGTATATGGTGGACTAGTGTCTTAGAGATCAATCCTTCAGCCAATCACGGTCTTGTCTACCATAGAGGTCAAGTACATTAGGATAACGAAGGCTACAAAGAAAGCCCTTTGGCTTAGGAGGCTGATTGATGAGTTGGGGGTGGAGCAGAGCAAGGTTACACTATTCAGTGATAGTTAGAGTGCTCTATTGTTGGCATAAAATCTAATCTATCATGCGCGCACAAAGCATATAGACGTGAGGTACCACAAGATCAGAGAGCTGGTGGGGAAGGTGAAGTGGAACTTATGAAGGTCCATACCAAGGAGAATCAGTCTGATGCACTCATGAAGGTACTCCCCAGAGATAGCTTTCAGAGATGTGTGGCACGGATGGGTCTATTAAGAAGAGATAAGTTCACAAGAACTTGGAAGCACCAAGGTGGAGAATGTGAGCTCAGAAGTGGCACTCCCAAGTCTTGAAAACATGAGAAGATAGGTCATGAGAAGATGAAAACTAGTCGAAAGAAGAATTAGTCTTAATAGTAAAGTTCAGAAACTAGGTCGGCTCACTCTGAGATTGAGCTAGCTCAGTTGGGAACTGGGTCAGCTCAGTCCAGAACTGGGTCGGCCAAATCTCAGAGAAAAATCTAGATAGAGAGTAGCATTTTTGGGCTATTGGCATGGTACACAACTGGGTTGGCTCAGTCTGGAATTGAGCCAACCCATTCGTAGGTTAGCCAGCTCAGTCTGAAATTAGACCGGCTTAGTTTTCGTGGGTTATTATTTTGTGTACGTGGGTTGTTTGGATTTAGAAAGTTTTTCTGTGAGCTTGGGCTTGACCCTTTGTAAAGTATATATACTGGAAATAGGTCAAGGTTGTAAGAGTGCTGAAATATACAGAATAAAAAGCTCTTTTCTCCTGGAAATCTCTTCTTCTCTTCTTCTCTATTTCTTGATTTATTTGATTGTGCTTCTGCAGAGATCTCTAAGAAGTACTTTGTTGTTGCTTGGCTAATCATTGACGACCACGCCGATCCATGTAGGAAGAGTGTATATTCGAGAGAGGGAGAGAGGGAGATCCAGAGAGGGAGAGAGGGATCAAGGAGGTGGGGGTCCAGCCTCATTGGCAATGGAGATTGAGTGGGAGATGGGTAGTTAGAAAGATGAGGAAAGGGTAGAGACAGACAAGAATAGAGGATGGCACACAATCGAGCCAGCTTGGATACACAGCTCATCATTAACGGCTACAGAATTAATATTCACAGCAGGCACGTAAATATAGCAATACAAAATAGTGGCATCATGTTAAGCGCCACCACTGGGTGTTTTGCTAGCTCGAGGGATTCACAGCCTCGTATGAATCATATATACTTGCCTTCCAAGCTAGTCAAGTCTTCTACGTTAGTGATCCCTTGAAGCCTCAATGGGATGTTGTTGTGAAGATGGTGTCTAGGCATATTTTTTATGATACCGAAGTTGATGATGATATTAGACCATGCATGCAAAGTACTCCTCTAGGACAAAATTTACCTGGTACTATCGAGGTCCCAAACACATTTATTAGGAGCGATAGTGATGTCCATTTGTAGATGCCACTAGGTGATGACTTCAACATTCTGGTATAAATTATTAGAGTCTATTTATTGATGTGTTGCTAATATTATTGTTCAACATGTTATATTGGTTAATATTCATTAACGTTGCAGGTCACAATGGCACCAAAATGCCATCTAGCTTTCATCCCTATCCCTCGGTGGGTTACACGGAGTTCGACATCTGAGGAGCAGTCAAAGCATACTCCATCAACCTCTACATCGGCTGCTTAGGAATCTCTACCATCGGCATCTACTCCACCGATGGCATCTACTCCACCGACATCTGAGCCTCCACTATCATCCACATCTCCGACACATGCTACTCTACCGACATCTGATTGTACATTTTTATTATATTATTTATTTATTTTTTATATAGTATTTGTATACTTATATATTTGCATAACATATTTTCATTGCAGGTGCATCATCGAGCCAAATATTTTACGGTCCCACACGTATGGCGCATGTGTGGAACCGCCAGCATCAGGTGATGGTGCAGTATGATGCAGAGGAGAGGCCAGTAGGGGAGACCGCATGGGAGATGCATTCCTTTTTTGGAGTGCTTGTGAGACGGTCAGACATTATTCCCATAAAGCCTAAAGACTGGCGATTGATGGATGCTGCTGTCAAGAGCCGGGTATGGAAGGAGATATGGGCAAGTGCATCTTAATTATATTTATGCATTTTACATGTTTACACTATGTTTGATTAGAATAATTTTGTAACCGACTTTTGATAACTTTGTGCAGAGAAGGTATGACTTTTTTTATCACGAAAGGGCTCGAGATGTTCGATAGAAGAAGATCGAAGAGTTGTACTAGTGCTACAAGATCAAGCTTTGCAGAGGATGGCTTGAGCACCGACGAGATACTCCAGAGGAACTTGTTCCTTGGATACAGGATTGTCCTCTGAATCAGTGGGAGAGGATGGTTACATATTGGAAGAGCCAAGAGTTTGAGGTAAAATTACTAACTTTTAAATTTTTTAATATACTTAAAGTTATATTTAAATATTTTTAAATATTTATTATTTATTTGAATACTTGTTAGGCTATCTTTTGTCAGAACTGGAAGAATCGGATAGCCCAGCAGTATATGTACACTCTCGACCGTGAGTCTATGGTCAGTCGTGTGTATAGAGAGATAATAAATTCTAAATCTTACTAGATAAATTAAATTGATATTTTTTTTATTTTTTTGATAAACTGATCCATAGTTATAGCTGATGAGAGAGAAGTGATGCCCAGCTACAGCGAGATCTTTCGATCCAGTCGTACGGACAAGAAGGAAAGATCGATGAACGCTGCGATAGAAAGGATTTTTGTAAGTATTAAATATATTAGTATATATGATTAATATTATAGCATTTCTTATAAAATTTTATTTGAATTTATAATTATAGGATCAGTTAAATGCACTCACGAGTAAGGGCCCGAATACCTCTGGCCCTCATGACCATCTATCTCAGGTCTTGAGGCTTGAGCACTCTGGAAGGATCCAATGCAGGTCCAAACATACACCGGCCAGCTATTGGTCTGAGGCAAGCATCTCTTCATAGACTTCCGATGTCATCAGTCAGGAAGAGCTTGAGGAGGTATTGGCATGGGCAGATCATACTGCGATGTGGGCAGATCGAGCTGAGGAGCGCGCATCTCATCTAGAGGACATCATGAGAGACATGGTGTCGACGCTCAGCACGCATTTTGGAGGTGCCTTCATGGGCTTTGAGGATATGTTAGCCCATATTCCAGCTCCAGCTTTAGCTCCGACTCTGGCTCCAGCTCCGACTCTAGCTCCAGCTTGTGCTCCATCTCTCGGTGACGACGATGATGTAGATTTAGGAAACTTTTAATGTATTTTTTAAAAAATATTGTAATAAATTTTATTCAATAATAAAATTTTAGCATTTTAAAAATATTTTTATGTTTATAATATTTTTTTGATATTATATATCTCTGCATTTATCAGGTAAAATATATAAAAAATTAAAAATTTTATATTTTTTTAATTATTTAAAAGATACGATAGCGATTTTACAATCGCTGTCGTTGACGTGCCAACCACTATCATAGGCATGTATCAACCACTACCATAGAACCTATCATAGTGGTTCAGTAACCACTGCCATAGACTCTATAGTAGCGGTTACGTAACCGCTGTCATAGATCAAGATATGGCAGCGGTTACATAACTGCAGCCATAGGTCAAAATATGGTACCGATTCAAAAATCGCTGCAATAGACAGTCTATGGCATCGATTCTTATAATCACTGCAACAACCACTGCCATAGATCTATGGTGATGGCTGTAGTAGCAGCGGTTATATAACCGCTACCATAGTCTATAGCAGTTATTTTTTGGACTACGGCAGTAGTTTGTAACCACTGCCGTAGTCCTGTTCTGTAGTAGTGAAAGAATATTATAATGGTCCTTAAGAAAACTAATTATATAGCCTTCCTATGCTAAACATGAAATAAAAATCAAATTCCTGCTTGTTATAGGCATATAAAAATAGTTCCTAAGTACTATATCTAATCCTGACAGTAGTCGAAGAGGATAGATTTTCATGGCCACAGCAGTAACTCTTGCTCTATTTTCGATGCATAGGATCATCTCATCATCCCTCAGCCTTCTGCTCTCCTCAAGATCCTGCATAGAAGTGCTCAAGTGAGCACTCGAACCAGAGTCAAGCATCCAACTGAATGTAGAGGAAATGGTTAGATTAGATTTAATAACGAGCATACCTCCAGAAGGATCTGCTTTCTTCTTATTCTTTAGGCTAGCCAGGTATAGAGGGCAGTTCCACTTTCAGTGGCCATCAGTGTTGCAATGAAAATATTTTTTCTTGTTAGCAGCCTTCTTCTTCGACTCTGCCTTCTTCTTCGACTCTGCCTTCTTCTTCTTTCCATCTTCCATCTTTTGCTTCTTCGCGGTCTTCTTCTTTTCAAAAGATTTTCTCTTAGAAGAAGTCTACTCCACAGCAAGTACTAAACCTTTAGAACCTTTCATGGAAAGCTCAGCAGTGACCAGCATGTTCATAAGCTTAGCCAAGATATTTTGTAGTTTATGTATATTGTAGTTCATGATGAACTGTCCATACGCATCAGTCAAGGACTACAGAATTATATCATTCTACAGATCCTGATCTAACTTAACACCGAGCTTCTCAAGCTCTTCTAAGTCTTTGATCATCATCAAACAATGATTTTGGACCGACTGTCCATCATGCATCTAAGCCTTAAAATGTCTCCTAGTGACTTGATATTTGACTGTGCGACTCTATTTATCAAATAACTCTTGCAAGTGAGCCAATATTTAGTGGCTAGTTTTTATGTCTTCATGTTGGTGCTGAAGCTCATCTGACATCAAGTCCAACAAGTAATACCTGGCTTATTTATCTTCATCCATCCACTTTTTCAGAGACGCTCTCTACTCAGTGGATGGACGGACTGGTAAATTAGGAGGATCCTATTCCAACACATGAGTCTACTTCTCGAAACTCAACAATAATTTTAAAGTTCCAGAGCCAATCCTTGTAGTTGGATCTGGTCAGTCTATGGGCATCCAAGATATGGGCTAGTGGATTGGATGCAGATATTTTTTTATAGAAAATCAAAATTTTTAGTAAGATTTTATAATTAGACTTAATCAATTTTTTTAAAAATTTTATTTTTAAATAAATTAGGCTCCCACTATTTACTCTGATTCCTACACTTTCTTGATAGTGATGTGAAAATCTCCGCAATCAATTAATTTCTAGTGGATGGTGTGGTCCCACCGACTGGCTTATCACCTCATCTAATAGTTATTGGTGATGAGTCAACCAATGAGTGGACAACTTTTATTCAATGATACTCTAATCATGGTGCAGCCAAACTTGGTCTCTAATTCATGAAGCTCACCATGCCTAGAATATTGTTCCACTCTTTAGTTAAGTCAGACCCATCATTTGCATAAATTGGATTTCTGATTAGGTCCCTCATCATATCTAGAATATTGAGCCCAACTCATCCTCCAACCCACAGCATCTAATGCCTAATAAACATGGTTGCATCTTTTCGATGCAACTAAACCACTGTAATCAGCCTAGAATAATCAATCTTAGGAAGGACCTGCACATCTACAATGGTGAAAGATCTATAACTTAATATTTTCTTAGAGAGATTTGATTCAGGTCTCTTTAAACTTGACTTGACTTAGTCATAACAATTATGACCAACCTAGTGGCATGGGTTAGCCCAAATTGTTAGCCATCTCTAATTAGAATCGAATCGACATAAAAGGATAGATAAGTGAGACCGATAGAAGGGATATGCCATTAACTCGATAAGAATGCAATCAGATTGAGTAGCTCTCAATTAAAAACTAGTCAATTATATCTATCAGACTTATCTTAGACACCAAATTATCTATCAGACTTATCTTAGATACCAAATTATTGAATCAGAACTAATCGAATTAGCCTACAATCCAAGCTCAAACCATGGAGCTAAATTAGGTCTTAACTTGGTCAACCATATATGAATATGAGTCGATCTTAATCCAGACTTAATTCTATTGGGCTAGTCAATTCTAAGCACTCTTAATCCCATCTAATCAACTCTTGATTCAATTTAATCAACCGCTAGACCTAATAGAGCTACCCAAGTCCGAACCCAATTTTATGAAGGTGTCTTAGATCTAAAAATTAATAATTTTTAGATCAAATTGATTTCATAATCTTAATTCTTAATAAAGTTTGGGTTCATGAACAAAAATATGTATTAAAATCTTAGGATTTTAGGATCTAAGATTTTGTAGAAAAATAAGTTTTCATTTCTGATTAAGGACGAACGTGCAACATCCCTCCACACCATAAGAACATCCTATTGAATGGAAAGAGAGGATCTTTAAATCCTACTTTATTCTTCTAAATGGATGGCCAAGGAGAACTCCTTAATCAGAAATATATTCTCTAGTACAAAATAAGTTAGATCTAAATTATATATCGCATATACAATTAATGATCTAACCTATACATGCCTTGCATACATCTCATGTATCATAACTTAATTAAACATGCATGCTTTCAGATCTGATATATCATATATAATATCTAAAAAATAAAATTTAAAGTGATCACATCAAAATAAAACTATTCTAAATAGTTCATACAACTATTCTACAACTAGTCTAAAAATTCATCTTTCATATCTCATATGAATAAATTAAAAAATAAAAATTATATTTTTTTTATTTTTTAGATCTAATTATAATATTTATAATATCAAAAAAATAGAAGTAAAATAAATCTAAAATTATATTTAATTAAATTAAAAATATGATTATACTAGACTATTCATAGAACTGTTCTATACCTAGTCTAGTCATGCATCTCATACACTATAGATCTAAATTATTTAATTTTTAATTTTTTGATTTCAGATCTAATCACATCTAATGTAATATCTAAAATTTTTTAATATTAGATCATAAATAAAAATAAAATTAGATCTAAAATTGATCTGAAGAACTACTAACGCAGCTCTAATACCAGTTGAAGAAAAATCTCTATTTTTTGCTATAGGATCGTTCAGATCTGGGGTGGATTTTTTTAAAAAATTACTAAATGATCTGATCAAATCTAAGAGTTCTTAAATCTAATCATGATAATCTGATATTAAAAATAAAAATTAAATCTAAATAAGAAAATAATCATTGTTATCTGACTAGGGTAATCCGATTATTCTGATGATGATCCTGACGCTCCTGAGATTCTGGATCGAGCCACGCACGTGCCTGACCTCTATCAAAGTCCACTCAGGCAGGATTTAGAGATCTTCTCCTTCTATATCAAGACTTCAAAGATCAGATCTAGATCTGATCTAAATCTTCTTGAAAAATTCTTCTGAAGAAGCAGCAGTCGTCTCTCGAAATAGTGCTGCCTACTTTCTGATCTAGGCATCAATCTTTCTTAAATTTTTGCTAGATTTGCACCCAACTCTTTGGGCATGGAGAGAGGAGAGAGAGGATTAGAGGATGGCATGGAGGAGATGAGGGGCAGCCTTGGGGTGTGGTGGATGGGTGCAGCCAAAGAACCCTAAGCGTAGACAGGGTTTAAATAGATCCTACTGTGCTATGTAGTGCTACATCATCTCGGCCAATGAGAAGTCTTTGATCAATCAGATCTAAATCTGATTGGTGGGATGATATCATCTAATCATATCAGATAAGAGACCCCTCAAAGTCTCTTAATGTTGGCGCCAACATTGAATAAGCCCAGCAAAATTGGCGCCCAACAGTTTAAGGCTATCAAGCAACTCTAAAGTCCCATCTATATGGGACTCTTCCCTTTTCTCCATATGCGCATGCCAACTAGGGCTGTGCGCACATTCTTGTGCATGAAATCCAAAGGGGTGTGCGCCCCAAGGAGATGTCCAAAGAGAGTGCACACCACTGCCCTTTCTTTCCTACATTGGGACATTTCATGTCCGGACAGTGTCAGAAAATGATGGGTGGCGACAGAAATTAGCAGATATTATCTTATTTCCATCTGATGGATTAATATAATCCTTTTCTGACTGAAAAAAGTTTCAATCAATTAAAGACAAATCCATATAGGGTTCTCTGATGAGTCCAAATCAATTTGACTCTATCGAGACCAACAAAAAAGACTACAGAAGAAGAAAATTAGGCTTAATCGTGTACTAGCACGATTTTTTTGAACCTAATTGGATTAATCTAAATCAATTGAATTGGGTTAGCCCAATTAATGACATCCCGATAAACATATAATATATATATATATATATATATATATATATATATATATATATATATATATATATATATATATTAATTTATTTATTAATTTATTTTTATTCTTAAGAATTGATATTTTTATTTTATCTTTTGCAGAAAAGATAATTACCAATGAAAATATCTCGATTTATTGGTCACAACGAAGAAAATTTAGAGCAAATCAGACTTAAAATGAAATTAAATTAAAAGAAGGATGCATATGGTATTATAAAAAATAAAAATATTAGAAATCTAAATATATATATTATTTTAAAGAAATAAAATTTTTTTCGTAAAAAAATTTAAAAAAATGCTGGTTCTTCTCATTCGTTGGTTGACGGTCCGTAAGGCACTTTTTAGCATGCTGGTAACTGATCCGTGCGAAGATTTTTAGCGGGCGCATGAGGTGGAAGCGGATCCGAGTGGGTTTGGGCCAGCAAGCAGCAGTTTTCATGCGGTCCACGTGGGCGAACAGGACGGGTGTGCGAGCATGAGCGATGGTTCACGGCAATAGGGAGCAGGAGTTCTTTTTTTTTTTTTTTCCAATTCTTTTCAAATTCTATTCACCCTCCCCTCTATAAATAACCCACCTGACGCCATAAGAGAAAGCAAGAGGGCCTATGTGGCCTCTACTCTCTCTCTCTCTTGTTCTTTCATCTCCACGGCGTCCTTTCTCCTCTCCTACTCTTTCTATCTTTCTTCTTCTTTAATCTTTTTTTCTTCCACAATCAAAATTCCTTCTATTCCCCATCAAACCTTCTACTTCCAACTATAGTCCAGGATCTTCTGTAAGACTCCAAGAATGAAGATTTCAGTGAAAACTTTCTGATGTCTGACTGATCATCGTTGAAGATCATTATGATCCTATTTTAATAGTATTTTTTATTTTTCATCTTTTATATTATTTTTTGATTTATAATAAAAACTATTTTTAATTATAATATTTTTATATCTTTATTTTTTTGTAATTAATCTAGAATACTTTATTATCCTTGGGACGAGCCGTGATCTATGGATATGGTTCGTACTTTTAGAATAGATTATATTCAAATTAATTCTTGATCTTATATCTAAATCTATTTAGACTAGCCTATAATTTTAAGAAAGAGGCTATGATCTAAGAATACAAGCTGTGCTCTCTAAGATAAATTATATCTTTATTGATTAGATATTAATTATAGTATATTAAAAAGAATACCAGTTGTCAAATAAGAGATCAATTAAAATACTGAAAATCCATCTCCATACTTACAACTTCTCTTTTAATTAATTTATTATTTTATTTACTTTCTTAATTAATTCAAGTAGCCTTTTAATTAATAAATTTTTAATTAATCATAATTATTTTTAATTTATAATTTAAACATAATTAACATAATCTCTGTGGATACAATCTCAACTCATCCTGTCTATATAGTAGTGAGTTGGGTTTGATTTTTGACCGCCTATGACAGCGATCAAATTTTGGCATTATTACCGGGGATCGTGATTTAGTTGCTTTAAATTTAAAAAAAAAAATCAAAAAAATAAAAAAATTTAAAAAAATCTCACTGATACCGCATAAGCTATTTAGGAATTAGAGACCTAATCACATAACCTAACAAGTAAAATTAATTAATTAAGTTTGATTGTCTAACCTAACTTGGACATCTTGACTTTTTGCATCTCATCTTCATAAGATACTTTAAGGGCACTAAATCTAATTAAATAAGATAAGGTGAAGATTTGATCATCCTTTCTTAGCCCAAAAATCACAAACCTTCATTTGCATTAACCCAAGACTTTAATTTTTAAAATCAATTAGATATTGGTTCCTAAGGACACTCGAGCTCATTAGGACAAGGAATCATAAAAGTTACACTGGATTAGGGTCAGTCAATTTAACTGGTGTCTAAGATAAGTAGTTAGGGATGACTAGGTCTGAAGGAAAGTGGTTTATAATTGATTCCATTTGCTTACCTAGCCAAGCATAATTGGTATCTAACGCAAGCAACGGGGGGACTTCCACCGACCTTACACTTACCTGACCAGTTGAGTGGCTGATTCTATACTTGAAGGGCTTGAAGGTGACCTTGGTAGTTAGGAGCTATCTAAATCTAGGATAACCATTAGCTAAGATTGATTGTATAATTTGATTGCTAACTAATATCAAACCTAATTAAACTTCTCTCACCTATTTCTTAGATTTAAGACTCTCTAGACTCTCATCTTTAGAATTTCTTTCATCTCTTTTTATCTTATTAAAAAAAATTAAAAATTTTAAAAAAATAATATCTATCTATATTTGCTCTATGGTATAATTATAAGATATTTATTTGGGTATTGTTCATCACGATCCAAAATTCAATCCCTATATCTTGAAATTGAACAAACCCTTAGAACTGATAAATCTAGAATTATGGCTACACCCTTTCGCCAGTTGAGAGAATACTTTACTCCTTCTTCTTATACTTATGACCCCTATACACCCATGTATGAACCTAATAGTGGTGGGATCTATTAGGCTAGAGACTCCATAGATATCCATAATTAGGTAGATAAGTTGTCTCAGAAACTTGATCGTCTATTACATATGAGACACTATCCTACCACACCTTTGCATGTATGTGATATATTCAAGTTCCATCCATCTAGTTAGTGAATGTCCAGCTACATATCGATCTTGAAAATTTGCGCATGAGCAAAGTTACCCAACCCAAACCCAGACTACTAATTATTATAATTCTTTTTTCAATACCTACAAGCTAGGTTGGAAAAATCATCTAAATTTTTATGAGACACTACAACCAGCAATTGATTATGAACCTAGTTATCTGGAAGAAACTTATACAACATACCAATATCAAAATATTCCATAATCCTCTTCAAGTGCCTATAATTCGACATTTAAAGAGAATATTTTATACATGTTAGAAGCACAAACTCAATCTATAGCCAAGCTAGAAATCCAAGTTAGTTAGCTAACTGCTGCATTTAATAGTTGAAAAGAGGAAGAATTATCTAGTCAACCCATAAGTGATTCAAGAGAGCAATATATGACTGAGAGCTCTAATGTTAATGAAATCTTTATATAACAGCCCAATATACAAACTAAAAATTATTTTAAGGTGGATGTACCTAAAGATGTAATTAAGGAAGCAACCCCTAGAGTTATTTCTCAGGATTCAGTACATACATGTTTGGATCCTTTTGGAGTGGACAATTTTATTATAGACGGGTATGCTAAAAATAAAAATACATTATTAGAGCCATCCAATTTTAGCACTACTTCTCCATGGGCTAAGAAATATGAATCAATACCTACTCTAATAGCTTCTCCTCTGGAATCACCATCTTTTCTAGAACAAAATCTACCCTTGGTCACACCTGAGTATGCATGTTTAGAACCGACTGACATCCTTTCGGTACTTATTACATCGGACTCAATCTTTACTCTAACAACTAAATTCATGAGCATACTAGAAGAACAAATAGAAGAAATTCTCAACAAACAAGGGTCTATGAATGGATTTATCAATCATCTTCTTAAAATAAAACTGATTATGAATAGGGTTGTGAGTTATTTTCTAAAAATTAATGATAAAATACTAAAATTTATAAATAATGGGATCACAAGCCATCTTCTTGAGATTGGCAATCCAAAATCATTAAAATTTATCTATCCAATTTTTGATATGAATAGATATAATGGCTTGGTTTGGTTGAAGATCTTAAACTTAGCGCTTGTTGGGAGGCAACCCACCATTTATTTTCTTTCTTTCTTTCAAATTTCTAGTTTTTTTTTTATTTTCTTGTATAGGACACTAATAAAGACGATTGGCCTAAATTGAGGGGAGTACATCAAACATCCTGTATCAACCTGATGGAGTATACTGAAGGACCTACAAATAGTAAACCAAGTGGTACCCCTCCTTGATAAATATTTTTATTTTTCTCTTCTTTCATTGAGGACAATGAAAATTAAGTTGGAAGAAAGAATAATTAACTTTAAAATTTATGAGTCCTCAAGTATGATTTGAAATAATTAGCTTTATATATCCAAATTTTATTTTGATAAAAAGTTAATTAGGCACCCTAATCAATGAATGGTTAGCGATCTAGAAAATTTTAGAGATACTAAAGAATAAATTATTAAAAAAACCTAATGAATGGTAGGATTTAGACTAGACCAAATTTTAAGAGTGCTTCTAGAATCCTCTTCTTACTGATCTCAATAAAAAATCTACTTCATAGGAGTTGGATAGAAAGATCAAAATATATAAAAGTCTTCCTTAAAATCTGCTTAAAAAAGAAAAAAAAAATACATTGATCTCCTACTGAGTAACCGGGCCTCTTCGCCTAAGTAAGCATTATGGTTCGCATAAAAAGATGGACAATATGAATTTGAAAAAAAAAAGTTTAGCATTTTTTTACTGAGTAACCGAGCCCCTTCGCCTAAGTAAGTATTATGGTTCATGTCAAAAGATGGAGATGCAAGAAACCAGTAAAAAAAGAGCAAAAAAGTAGATAATAAGGGGGTTGAATTATAAAAAGATAATAAATCTTTCACACATCAAGTTAAAGGATTTAAAGAGAAAAGTAGGAAGTTGGTGAAAAAAGATCTCTAAAAATTTCTATGACTAATACACAATCACTAATTAGATTGAATTGATAATCCGATGATGTACCTTTTCAATAGTCTGGTCGGATATCAGCTGCTTTTAGAAATATCTAAATCTAACTTTTAATTCAAGATTGAGTCAGTATATATTGCTAATTTATCTACTTTACTCAAGGACGAGCAAAATTCAAATTTGAGGATGTGATGAACACATAAAATATATAAATAAAAATATTAATTTATTTATTAATTTATTTTTATTATTAAGAATTGATATTTTTATTTTATCTTTTATAGAAAAGATGATCATAATAAAAGAAATCTTAATTTATATATCACAACAAAGAAAATTTGGAGCAAATCGGACTGAAAATGAAATTATATTAAAAAAAAGATGCATACGATATTATAGAAAATGAAAATACTATGCTAGGAACCCAAAAAGAATGTATATGTCATTTTAAAAGAAATAAAAATTTCTTTTCATAAAAAAATTAAAAAAAATGCTGGTTCTTCACATTTGCAGGTTGGCGGGTCCATAGGCTTTGTTTAGCATGTTGATAACGGGTCCGTAAGAAGATTTTTAGCGAGCTCGTGAGGTGGAAGCTGATCCGAGTGGGTTTGGGCCAGCAAGCGACGGTCCACACGGGCGAACAGGGCGGGTGTGCAAGCCTGAGCGATGGTTTACGACGATGGGAAGCAGGAGTCCTAATTTTTTTTTTTCCCAATTCTTTTCAAACTCTACTCACCCTCCCCTCAATAAATAACCCTCCTGATGCCACAAGAGAAAGCAAGGGCGCCTCTACGGCCTCTACTCTCTCTCTCTTTCTTTCTTCTCTATGGCATCCTCTCTCCTCTCTTGCTCTTTCTTTCTTTCTTCTTCTTTCTTCTATCTTCCTCCCATAATCAAAATTCCTTCTATTGCCCATCAAACCTTCTACTTCTAGCTACTGTCCAGGGTCTTCTGCAAGACTCCAAGGATGAAGATTTCAATGAAAAGCTTTTCGATATCTGACTGATCATCTTTATTCTCAGAAGATCATTATGATCTTATTTTGATGGTGTTTTCTATTTTCTATCTTTTGTATTACTTTTAAATTTATAATAAAGACTATTTTTAGTTATAATATTTTTATTTTTTTATTTTTTTGTAATTAATCTGAAATAGTTTATTATCCTTGGGATAAGCCATGATCTATAGGTATGGTTCGTGCTCTTAGGATAGATTATATTTAAATTAATTCTTGATATTATATCTAAATTAAATTAGACTAGCCTATAACTTTAAGGGATGGGCTGTGATCTAAGGGTACAGACCGTGCTTTCTAAGATAGGTTATATCTTTATTGATTAGATATCAATTATAGCATATTGAAAAGAATACCAGTTGTCAAATAAGAGATCAATTGAAATCATGAGAATCCATCTCCATACTTACAACTCCTATTTTAATTAATTTACTATTTTATTTGCTTTCTTAATTAATTCAAGTAGTCTTTTAATTAATCAACTTTTAATTAATCTTAATCATTTTTAATTTATAATTTAAATATAATTAACACGATCCCTGTGGATACGATCTCGACTCATCCTATCTATATAGTAGTGAGTTAGATTTTATTTTTAACCACCTATGACAGCGATCACATCCAAGTCTAAATTCTTGTTTGTATGATCCAGTTAGATTCAGTTCCATATGGTAATGAGATATGTTCCGATCTTCATCATCGACATCATCGAAACATCTTTCAATGGACTAGAACTTTTTTGATTCATACAATTAGAATGATCGATCATCAAGATCATTCTAATTGCCCTCAAAATCCATCAGTGATAGGTAGCAGTATATGGTGGTAAGCCATCAGAACTAAAAGTGAATCTCTCGGTGCAGCTACTTGTGCAATTAGATTCTTCTATCTTGAGCTATGATAGGATTAGTGTTAAGATGAACTTATGAAACCCAATATCCATCATATGAATTAATCATTTGATTCGAGTTCGATGTGAAAACCTAGTAGAAACTATTTCTATCATCTTCACACTACCATAGCCATGGGCTTATGGACTCAGTCTCATGATCATCATAGGGCTACTCCCCATCTACTGAGGTAGATAGATTTCTTTATTGGTGCAATCTAATTCGTACAATAAACATGCTATATCTAACATACACCTCAGGATTCTAAATGGCTAGAAGATCGAGTTTCGATGTAGTCAAACTCTAACATCCTTAAGATGAACTATCGATGCACCTCAGATCAAAGAATCAGACACACCACTGTAGCATGGAGCCAGTCATCGATGAGAAGATAGACTTTCTTATGACTGCTCAAGGTGGTCACGCTCAATGCCCTCATTCTTTAACAAGTACCTGTACTCTCACTCCAGTGTCTTCATACCATAGACTTAAGACTCATCTACTCTAAGAAAGCGATCGTACACTAATCTTCTGGATCGATCACCATCCTCATGATGATTCTATGGTCAGGAGTAGTTTATGAATTAATTATAAAAATTCATATCTTAAATTTTTAACTCTTGAAAATATGAATTATTATTATCATTAACTCAAAGAATGTATCACAAATATTTCAAATATATATTATGATAGAAAATAATTTTTTTATTTATTTATAATCAAAATTATAAAATTATCCTTAGAAGTGTATTATAAGTATTAGCCAATCTGGCTTCTAGGGCATACATCTAACACTGCTATCGTAAGCATAATCTAAATGGACTTGAACATTGCTATCGAAGAAAATGTCTCATCATAGTCAATACCATAACGCTTACGATATCCCTTGGTAACCAAATGGGCTTTATAAATCTCCATCTTTCCATCTGTATCCTATTTTCTTTTGAAAATCCACTTACACTCAATAAGTTTTATCCCTTCAAGTGGATCAACCAATTTTCATATACTATTGACCTTCATGGACTTCATGGCTTCCAGCCACTTATTAGAGTCGGATCTCTGTATGGCATCCATGTACGTGATCGAATCCTCATTATTCTAATCGAGTTCAATAGAATCACCATCCTAGACTAAGAAACCATAGTATTTATCTAGCTAACATCGTGCTCTACCAGATCTTCTCAAGGATGACTCCACAACGGGCTCTGGGTTTGATCTTATCAAATCCAATTCTGCAAGTTCACTAGAATGTATCAATTTTTCTATCTGTCAAACTTCACTAAGCTCAACATTAGAGATAGTTGTTCCTTCCATAAAGTACTTCTTTTCCAAAAAGACTACTCTATTGCTGACAAACATCTTTTGCTCTTCAGCTAAATAGAAGTAATAATCCCTAGTTTTCTTGGGGTAACCTATAAACAAGCATTTATCGAATCTAAGTCCAAATTTTTTTGCCTGTAAATGTTTTACATAAGCCAGACAACCCCAAATCCTAAGTTGAGAGAGCATCGACCTACCCTTGATCCAATCTCATATAGAGTCTTTACAACAAACTTACTTGGAACATTGTTCAAAACATAACTATTGGGAAACATAATCTAAAGCCAATCATCTAGGTTGTAGATGATTGAGCTAAATATAATTTATACTTAAATTTAAATGAATAAAATTATTATTTTAGCATTTCATCACTCTTATGCATCTTCCTATAATGAACTCTTCTATGATGAAGTCCTAAGGACTATTTAGACTCGACAAAAAAGGATTTATCATTCAGTCCTTAAACCAGTTCACGACCAAATAATTCATTGTTACATAGGATGATAACGTATCGAGTGTAAGTCATGGTGTGCCATAAGTGTTGGTTGTCCTTTTAACCAAAAAGTATGAAGATACTATTATGGCATGTAGGTGAAGTGTAAGAATATATTTCACTGAATGTAATCTAACTACGTAGCTCTCTGCTGTCAAGAGTTGCTCACAAAGGATATGGATATAAGTGTCCCTTAACCTGACATCAACATGATGACTTGCAAGCAACACACTGTACTTAGGTACCGAGCTATCTAAATTTCAAATTCAGTAAGAGAAGGCTACTGGATGCAGTCAAGTACTTATGAAGCCGGTGTATGAGTCAAAATGAGATTGACCCCTCCAAGTATTAGAGCAAGTGCATCACTGTATTTCAATTTAGCAAACCCTCGATCGAGGTGATCCATTCGATGGATACTGAATTTTAAAATATACTGTAGATGAATTTTAGGATTGGCAGTAAATCCTAGATCATTCTTTGAGCATCAAGGTCAGGCGATGAATTATACGAAAACCATATGCCATAGGTTCGTCATTATTACATTGCAACTTTTTAATCTATCCAAACGTTGGGTACCATTGCTGGATGGTTAAATTGATTGGTACAGAAAATTGGCTCCTATGCTATCGGCTTAGGATTCGAACCTATGGGATCACATAAAATAGAAGTTTCTATCTGATTTGGTGGCTGATCTAGAGTCTTGATGACTTGAAACTCTATGGTCAAGAGTTTCACTAGATTAGGACTCTATGATCAAGAGTCCTACTGGACTGGGACTCTATGATTAAGAGTTTCACTAGACTGAAACTCTAAGTCCTACTTATTTGGAACTCTCTAATCAAGAGTTTCACTAGTCTGGGACTCTATGATCATGTGATTCATTCATTTGGGATACTAGGTTCAAGAGTCCCACTAGTTTAGGACTCTTCAGGAGTTTTATGTTGAAGAAACTCTATTATTCGGACACCCACCTAATTGAGACTCTATGTTTATTGAAGAATTAATTAGCAATTTGATTATTGATTAGCTTAATTTGATTGAGTGATGAGGATTTGATCAAATCTAATCGAATTGGATTCGATTGGGTTTGACCCGATCAGGTCATGTGATGACCTAATCGCTATGGAAGATTCGATCCTAATTTGATCATGGCTTGGACCTAATTAATTTCTAATTTGATTAGAAATTTATTGGATTAGGTCAAGCCTAATTTGATTAGGTTTTACCTAGTCTAATAGGGTCTGGAAGAATTGGTTTAGTTGAAACCAATTTAGACCAATTCAAAATATGTTTGAATTTCAAATGCCATCTCCCTTGCACCACTTTTGACCTTTCCCCTACTCACGTACATTATGGAATGTGCATGACTTTTCTCCACACAAATATCTAAAGTTGGCACCCTCTTCTTTAGCCTTTGACCTAGTCCAAAAGTTGGATCAAGTTGAAATTGGTTTTGAATTTTGAATTCAAAATTGTTTGGTTAACTCTCCAACTCCCCATCCTTATCCATTCTCCTCTCCACACCCACTTTTGGTTTTGTCACACATTTTGATGTGCTTTTTCCACATGGGTGCATAGAAGGAGAGTCCTTCTATGCATTACACAATTTAGATGGGCGTTGAAGGTGGATAAGAATCAAACTTGAATTTTGAATTCAAGTTTAAACCCCTTATCCCCTCTACATGTTTAATCCATTGTAAGAGCCCATTTTAAAAGGGTTTTTCATGTGGTCATGCATGGTTTTACATGAAAGAAGAGTGAGGGGCATGGAAAGGTTCCTTAAAGAGAGAAAAACCTATGAAGGGTGCAAGTTTGGGCATGGAAAAGTCTAGAGGGAGAGAAAAATTATCCTGCACTATAAATTCTTCTCACATCTCTTCTTTAAATTTTCTCTTATCTGGTCATCCACTTTAGATGGGATCTGAGTGAGGTGTGCATAGCTAAGGGAGTTCTCTACCCGTTAAAATTTGTTTCATGAGAAAACTCTAAAGAGAGTGGGTGTGAGAGGATTTTCGAGCATCAGGATTTTTTTGAGTGCTCAAAACCCTAGTGTTGGGACTCAGGATTTGGGTGGAGAGATAAAATGCTGTGAGCATCGAATTCCCACCTAATTTGACACACCACCTCATTATCCTCTAAAGTTTGTGTTCTAATTTTCTAGAGTATTTGAAAGATCAGAAGGAAGACGATCAATTGGATCGATCGAGATTAGCCATCGAAGGCCTCGGCGAGGAGCTACCACTCTAGTGAAGCTGGTCGGGACCAGGAGCTCCGTGTAGATCAACCATAGAGGCTGAATAAGGATGCAGCTATAGTGCGATGCTAGAGAATATTTTGGTCAATTCAGATCATGGAGATCGGCTACCCACACATAGGTATTAAGTTTTGACCTCAAATCGGTTAATAAATTTGATTTACTGATCGATGGTACTTAAATTTTAAATTACATATTAGCATATCTAGATCCTGAGTACGATTTTCTTTGATCAATTTATGCATAGATTAGTTTTAGATTAATCTAATACTTCTACTATAATAAAATTTGAAAAATATTTTCAAAAAGCATGCTAAAAACCCTACGCGATTTTCTTCAATGGTATCAGAGCAAGGATTGCTTGACATGTTCTAATATGTCAATTAAAAAATTTAAATACTTTTATATATGATATGTTAGATCTAGATAACTTAGTAATCAAGGATGAATGAGCCACCAAGCCATTCAATCATAAGAGACAAGTATGGTTTAAAGGCCATCTCCTTCCATTCAGTGGGGATCCCGTATGGCAGTAAGGGTGCCACCGTGAACTCATTCATTAAGATGAACAGTAAAAAAAATTTTTGATTAAAATTATTTTAATTAAAAATTTAAATATGAATATATTTAGATTAGATCTAAAAGTTAATTCATTGTTTAATTTTTATTATATTTTATTTTTAGTTTAAAGTTAGCAATAGATTGCTATTTGAGAAATGAGCCGACCCATTTCTGAAATGAATCGATCTATTTGAAAAATAGAAAATAAAAACCTTTCAAATTAAAAATTATTTTTAAAATATCGAATCCTATCCCATCAATTCAAAACTTAATTAAAAGAATTAAATATTATCTCATAGGATCTAGAATTATGAATTAAGGATCCTAAGACAAAAGCATAAAACTGTGGGTTAAAAGATTAGATGAATTAGGTCCATTAATTGGATTAGACATAAGGTTAGTTAAAGAATGGACTAAACTAGAGTAATTGATCAAATCTATCCAACTATTGAATTAGATTAGGTCAAGGGCACTCTAAACTCAACTTCAATCGTTATAGTTGAATGAGTCCATGTCTTTAACGAGACCAAGATGGACTTAATTCATGGCTAAGTGGCCTAGTCCAAAATTACTAGGTTGATTAGATTAAACCTAATTAATTGGTTGGTGTCTAAGATAAGTTTGGCAGTCTAAACTAGTAGTTTTTAATTAGGAGCTACTCGCACTGATTCAATCTTTGATAAGTTAACGGTATATCCCTTCCACTGATCTCACTTACCTAGCCAACATGGTCGATTAGAGTTTGATTAGATCACTTGGTGATTCGAACTAACCCATGTCATTAGGAATTAGTTTGACTGATTTCAATCAGTAAGACTGAATTAAGTGTCCATGGACCTAAATTGATCATAATCCTAACCTATTGACTTAATGAAGTCAGTGGAAGAATTTGACTTGGTAAAGTCAGTGGAAGAAATTTGATCAGTGTCCTTTTTATCCTTAAATCATATGTAACCTAAATCCCCTAAAATTATTAGATCCTTAAAATAACTAAGTTATGGAGATAATCTAGTCATAGCCTTCCATTAAGATGAATAGTAATGAGTCCTGTTAGGGGTAAAAAGACTGCCGTCAAAGTCCTTAGCCGCCGACCTCCCTCCTATTGGGATTTGTTGATTTCCTTAGCAACGAGTTTGTATTGCAGAACCTCTCAATAGCACACGAAAGTTTGACAGCTTGATCTCAAATAGTAAGAGAGAGAACTACTATTTAACTAACCTTACTTCTCAACTTGAGATGAGTGGTGGGACTCAAGTTTGGCTCTCCCAACCTTGATTAGTGGCAAACTTGGAAGACAGATGAACTCCTCCAATTGCGCCCTCTTCCAGACGAACTCCTCCAATCACGCTTCCTTCAGACGAACTCCTTTAGTCATGCTCCTTTCAGACGAACTCCTCCAGTTGCACTCCCTTCCAGATGAACTCCTCTAATCATGCTTCCTCCAAATGAACTCCTTCAATCACGCTCCCTCCAGACGAACTCCTCCAGTCGCGCTCTCTTTGGACGAACTCCTCCAGTCGTACTCCTTCCAAATGAACTCCTTCAGTCGCGCTCCCTCCGGATGAACTCCTCCAGTCATGCTCCATCCAGACAAACTCCTCCAATCATGCTCCTTCCGAATGAACTCCTCTAGTCGTGCTCCCTCTGGACGAATTCCTTTAGTCACGCTTCCCCCGGATGAACTCTTTCAGTCAATCTCCATTTAGTCGAACTCCTTTCGATCGTCCAGAAGGATCTTATCATCCATGCAAATTTATCTCCTAACTCAACACAATCCAACCTACACGTAGATGATTTTAGAGAAGTCTGAACTTGTTCGAAACTGTCGTGACTTCAAGCCCTTCACTACCAACACTTATTCCATCCAAATCTCAGCTATCAAATCTCAATAGGTTTGCACGTCACGATAATAGACACCACTCTTCATAATAAACTCCATGTGGCCTCGAGCGATCCATTACCCCAAAGCCCCCACCTCTAGTTTGGACTTTCTTTTGCAGGTCCCATTAGTGGCCTTGCCTTCTCCACTCCAGCCACCTCCAGCATTCTCATGGATTTTCGCACCAATAGGATTGGCACTAGAGGAAGGGCTCTTTAAGCCCTTGTTCTAAAAGGGGTGCCCAACCGATTCTACTTTCTTTCTTTCCTCTCTTAGTTTCTTAAATCCACTTCTGTTTAATTTTTTCTTGCTCTAGAGATGCCCCCAAGGAAGACAACCATCCGATGGTCTACCACTTCTACTGCCAGATCTAAATCGGATCCGCCAGTTTCAACTCCATCATCCGCTCTCCAACCTCCTCCATCAATGGCCATGATAGATTTGGAGTAGTTCAGCCTACTGATGTAGTAGGTTTGAAGCCTCATCAAAATGGTATAGGCCATATAGCAGCCTTCGGTGGCAATCCAGCTAGAAAATCCTCAATCAGAGCCTCAAGAACTGGTGCCAAGAAGGACAACCTGGATCAACAGGCCCGTTGCCTCCAAGATGGAGAAGTAGAGAGCGGGGAGCTCCTATTCTGATCATGATTCTTCTCTGGAGAAGATTCTTTTCATCTACATTCAGTGGCCTTCTAAGATCTATGGTTGAGATGATGCTCTTGATCGAAAGCTTTAGGACATGAACCGACGGATTGAGGAGCTCCACCATGCCGCTCGAACCCACCATGACGACATCTACATTGATCCCTCATTCTCTATCAAAATCATGTAAGAACCTATTCTGCCGAACTTCAAGCTCCCCTAGTTTAAAACCTATGATGGGACTTCTAATCCGATCGATCACCTTGAAGTCTTTCATATAATAATGCTACTCCATAATGTGCCGAACGCCATCCTATGCCGAGCTTTTCCATCTACCTTGAAGAAAGTAATAAGAAACTGATACTCGAGCCTTAAGTCGAGTATGATCTTCTCTTTTGATCAAATGAGCCATCAGTTTGTGATTCATTTTATAAGCAGCCGACGTCCAAGATGAGGTTCGGACTCCCTCATCAATATATAGTAGAAAGAGGGGGAGTCCATCTGAGCTTACATCTATCTATTTAATACTACTACACTGGAGGTCTGAAACTTAAACCAGTCTGTAGCCATGGCTATACTAAAGGATGGTCTTTAGAAGAATGATATTCTATCCTTCCTGAAAAGAAAGTATCCTAAAAATTTTACTGATATGTTAGTCCGAGCCAAAGGTTATGCCCAGGCAGAGGAGGCCTTTAAACTAAAGGATGATGAGGCTGTAAGAGAGTGGCAGGTAGATGAATCCAGCAAGCCCGCATCTAAAAGAAAGCCAAGTAAAGCTTAGCCACACTCGCAAACTCCTTCCAAGTGCAGACAAGCCCAAACTCCTCCTCGAGCTCATCGACAGAGAAGTCCAGATCAAAGGACCTGCCAGAACTCTCCTTCCAGAAGATTTAACAACTACGCTCTATTGAATGCCTCAAAGACTTAGGTGTTGATGGAGATAAGGGAGCAGTTGTCAAAGTCAAAGAGGATGCAGACTCATCCAGCCAAGTGCAACCCCAATTAGTACTGCTTTTATCATTGTGACCACGATCACGACATAGAAGAATGTATCTAGTTTTAGGATGAGATTGAGATGTTGATTAGAAGAGGTCGACTGAACCGATTCATCAAGCATCGATTGGAGAGGAGGGAAGATCATCCGAGAGCTCCACCACAACCTGAACCATCTTAGCAGGATAAGCCATAAGGAGATCGGCCTCCTCTTGGAGTCATCAATACTATCACTGAGGGACATAAGCGAAGGGAGGCCAGTAGATCAGTAGAGCTGGTAAAGAGGCAACAGACTAAAGAACCCATCACTTTTACTGAAGAAGATGCCCAGGGAGTTCAACTTCCACATAATGACATGGTTGTAGTTACTTTAAATATTACTGATTATGATGTATGCCATATTTTAATTGATGATGGAAGCTCTGTTGATGTCTTATTTTATGATGCTTTCTCCAAAATATCCATATCTATTGATAGGATGGGTCTGATGAATTCTTCGTTGGTGGGGTTCACGAATGATACAGTGCCGGTGGAAGGAATAATAACATTGCCTATGGTAGCTGGCCAATACCCAAAGCAATCTAAAATATAAGTTGATTTTTTGGTAGTCAAAGTCCCTTCTGCTTACAATGTGATCCTTGGCCGATCTGGTTTGAATGCACTTCAAGCTGTGGTTTCAACTTACTATCTGAAAATAAAGTTTCCAACAAGCTATGGAGTCGGGAAGGTCAGAGGAGATCAAACACTAGCCCAGCACTACTACAATATTGCCTTATAGGGAGAAAGACAAGCAGACCTTTGTTCGATGGACGGGCTTGACACTTGCGATGATCTATCTAAAGAAAGAAGGAAATCCATCGACGATCTTGAAGAAATCTTCTTAAATGATGGGAATAAAGAACATACTGTGAAAATCGGCTCGAACCTGAAAGGAGAAGTTAGAAAGTAGCTCATCACATTCTTACAAAGGAATGCTGATGTCTTCACCTAGGCACCTATGGACATGTCCAAGATTGATGCAGTAGTCAGGGAACACTGCCTGGACATGTATCTTAAGCGACGATCAGTGAAATAGAAAAAACACAGTTTTGCACCAGAGCAGTAGAAGGCTATAATGGATGAGGTCGACAAGCTCCTTAAAGTGCGATTCATTCAAGAAGTGCTTTACCCAGACTGGATTGCAAATATTGTTCTTGTTGAAAAAGCAAATGACAAATGGAAGATATGCGCAGACTTCACAGATTTAAATACAGTCTATCCAAAAGATAGCTACCCTCTATCCAGGATCGACCAACTAATGGACACGACCTCAGGCCATGAACTCCTCACCTTTATGGATGCTTTCTTCAGATATAATCAAATCCGAATGGCACCATAGGATAAGGAGAAGACTGCTTTTATTACTGACCGTGGTCTTTATTGTTATAGGATTATGCCCTTTGGGCTTAAAAATGTAGGTGCGACATACCAGTGCTTGGTGAATAAAATTTTTAAGAAGTAAATCGATTGCAACATAGAGGTCTATGTAGATGATATGCTGGTTAAAAGTCGATCTTTGTCAAATCACATTGTCGATCTTCAGGAGACCTTCAGTACCCTCCAAAAGTACAAGATGAAGTTGAATCATACCAAATGCGCTTTCAAGATCACTTCAAGAAAATTCTTGGGATTCATGGTATCAAGCCACGACATCGAGGCCAACCCAGAGAAGATCCGAGCCATCTAGGAAATGACCGCCCCAAAAATAATAAAAAAAGATCAATGCCTCATAGGTAGGGTGGCAGCTCTGAATTGCTTGTGTCAAGGTTGGTGGAATGCTGCATGTCCTTCTTGCAAGTACTCAAGCAGCCCAAGAACTTTAACTAGACTCTCGAGTGTCAGCGGGCCCTTGAAGCATTGAAGAGCTATCTCAATTCACCCCTACTACTCGCCAAACCTAAACTTGGAGAAGGACCATTCTTATACCTCACTGTATCTCCTATAGCTATTAGAGCTGTACTAGTCAGGAAAGAAGCTAAAGTTCAGAAGCCGATCTACTATATAAGCAAAATCTTGAGGGATATGAAAATAAGGTATACCAAATTAACAAAACTAACCTATGCCTTGTTGATTACAGTCAGAAAGCTCCAACCTTATTTCTATGGGCACACAATTACTCTCCTTACTAATCAACCCATCATCGTAGTTCTTCATCAGTCTGATACCTCCAGAAGAGTGGCAAAGTGGACGATTAAGTTGACTAAATTCAACATTCATTTCTAATCTCGACCATCCATTAAAGCTCAAATACTAGTCAATTTTATAGTGGAATGTACCATTCCAAAGGAGATTGAACTGAAGCATCAAGAAGTTTTTATCCCTGCCTTCCTTGAAGAGAAGGCCGATCTCCTTGAAAACTCCTGGGTACTATATATGGATGGTTCATCCAATGCTTCCGAGGTAGGTGCAGGTTTGATCCTCATTAATCCAGAAGGAGTTATAGCAGAGTATGCATTATGCTTTAACTTCCCTACCACTAACAATAGAGTAGAATATGAAGCCCTATTTGCAGTGAAGGAAAATTCTGATTTTTCAGACCAGGTTCGTTCAGATTTGATCGGATCAAGAGATATATTTCAAAATTTTTTTTCTTTGATCCTAATTAGATCTGGGATGTTTCAGATCTAATTTTTATTATTTTAATAATTAAAATAAAATATAGATAAATTAAATTAGATTTAATTTACCTTGATGTAGGATAATCCTATTATCCGTTGATGATCCTGTAAGCAATGAAAGGTTCTAGATCTAGCCACGCAAGTGCCTGGCCTCTACCAGTATCCACTCAAGCTGGATCTGGAGATCCTCTTCTTCTCTATCACACCTCCAAAAATCAGATCTGGATCTGATCTGGAGGATCTTCAAAACTCTTTTGAAGATCAGCAGTCGTCCTTTTGCAGCAGCGCAGCCTTCTTGCTTTTGATCGCCTTTCTCTTGATCTGAATCGCACCAACCTAAGATCCAAAACTCTTTTGGGACGTGGAGAGCAGAGGGAGAAGATGACTATGGCATGGAGGAAGGAGGGGAGAGGCAGCCTTGGGGCATGGGGTTTCTCAATTGCAATTGCTTTTTGAGTTGGGCGCAGGGTCTTATTTATAGACTATGCGTGATCCAACTCCTATTCTTTCCAACCAATTACAATCTTTTGTGAAATCAGATCTAAATCTGATTGGTGGGAATAGAGTCCCTTGGATTCCTTCTTAGAGGGTGCCTAAGACCAGTCAAAGTTGGTTCTTAGGAGAACTCTAATTGGAATCCAAAAAGGAGATGGAGTCCTTATCCAACAAGGACTCCTGGGCGCCTCAAACTTAGGTGCACGCCACCCTTGGCGTGCGCCCTCCTCCTTGCCAACTTCTTGTAGGGGGACAAGCCCCCACCAGCTCTCCAATAGGTGCATGACGGCGTGCGCCCTCCTCCTTGCCAACTTCTTGTAGGGGGACAAGCCCCCACCAGCTCTCCAATAGGTGCATGACACATGGTCAAAAGTCAAAGTGTCAATGGTCAACATTTGACCAGTCAAAGGTAGACTTTTGACCAAAGTCAAAGAACAAGAAATGGCAGGTGACCAAAAATGGCAGGTAATGTCTTACAAAATAAGACAACCTTTTCTGACTTGGACAACCTCCAGTCAGACCATATGAAGGCCTCTGATTGAGCACAAACTCCTTTGGCTCAGTCAGGACAACTTATTTATGATAGTAAAAGAAGAACGTTAGGTTCAATCGAGTGCTAGCACGATTTTCCTTGAACCTAATTGAATCTCATTCAGATCAATTGAACTAGATCAGTTCAATTGATGATCACCAGATTCAAACCCTTGTTTGTGTGACCCAGTTAGGTTCAGTTCTGTATGGTAATGGGATATGTCATGATCTCTATCATCGACATCATCGAAACTCCTTTCGATGGATCAGAACTCTTCTGATTCGAACAGCTAGAATGATCGATCATCTAAATCATTCTAATTGCTCCCAAAATCCACCAGTGACACCTAGCAGTATATGGTGGCAACCCATCAGAGCTGAATGCGAACCTCTTGGTGCAGCTACCTGTGTGATTAAGTTCTTCTATCTTGAGCCCCGATCAGATTAGGGTTAAGGTGAACTCGTCAAACCCTAGTCTTCTGTCATATGATGTAATCATTCGATTCGAGTCCGAATGTGAAAATCTAAATAGAAACTCTTTCTATTATTTCACTCTGCCATGGCCATGGGCTTCTGGACTTGATTCTCATGATCATCATAGGGCTGCTCCTCTACCACCGAGGTAGATAGATTCCATCTTGATGCAATCCAGTTCCTACAATGAACATGCTATAGCCAACATACACCTCAGGGTTCCATATGGCTAGGAGACCGAGTAATGGTGTAGTCAAACTATAACACCCTCAAGGTGAACTGCCGATGCACCTCAGGTCAAAGAACCAGACACACTACTGCAGCATCGAGTCAGTCATTGACGAGAAGGTAGACTTCCTAATGACTACTCGAGGTGGTCACGCTCAGTGCCCTCGTTCTCTAACGAGTACCTGTACTCTCGCTCCGGTGTCTCCACACCGTAGACTCAAGACTCATCTACTAAAGAGAAGCGATTGTACACCAACCTTTCGGATCAATCACCATCCTCGTGATGATCCTATGGTCGGGAGCATTTTATGAGTTAATAATGATTATTCATGTCTTAAATTTTCAACTCTTGAAAATATGAATTATCATTACCATTAACTCAAAGGATGTATCACAGACACTAAATACACATATGTGATAGAAAATAACCCATTTTATTGATTATAGTCAAAATTATAATTTTGCCCCTAGAAGTGTATTACAAGTGTCAGCCAATTCTGGCTTCTAGGGCACATATATCTAACAATCTCCCACTTATCCTAAAGCCAATTGGCTACAAGTCTAAGTCCCATCTTCTCAAGGTGGGCTTCGATCTTCTGCTGGCCCAACGGCTTTGTAAGTGGGTCTGCCACATTATCTGCGGAGTTGACTCTCTTGACCTCGACGTAACCCTTCTCGAGGTAATCGCGGATGAGGTGGTATCGCCGCTCAATATGCTTGGATTTCTGGTGAGACCTCGGCTCCTTAGCAAGGGCTATGGCGCCATTGTTGTCGCAGTATAGAGGAATGGCATCTGATGGCATTACTCTGATTTCTGCAGCAAACTTCTTATACCAGAATGCTTCCTTCGCAGCCTCTGATGCAGCGATATATTCTGCTTCCATGGTGGAATCTGCTATCACCGTTTGCTTGGAACTCTTCCAGCTGATAGCACCACCATTGCACACAAACAGACTCCCAGATGTCGACTTTCGATCATCTATATCGGACATGAAATCCGAGTCTGTGTATCCCTGGACTTGGAGTTCTCCGTTACCAAAGACCAACATCATATCCTTAGTTCTTCTCAAGTACTTAAGGATACATTTCACAGAAGTCCAGTGTTCTTCACCTGGATTTGACTGATATCTGCTTGTGACACTCACAGCATGGGCTATATCAGGTCGTGTACATAGCATGGCATACATGAGGCTCCCTATTGCAGAAGCATAAGGGATCTTGCTCATGCGTTCTATTTCCTCAGGTGTGCTAGGGGCACATCTTCTTGGAAAGATGAATACCATGTCTGAAGGGTATTAATCCCCTCTTAGAGTTTTCCATACTAAACCTCTTTAGTACTTCCTCTATGTACATCTTCTGTGAAAGTCCTAGCATCCTATTCGGTCTATCCCTATAGACCTTAATTCCTAGAATAAAGGATGCTTCACCTAGGTCTTTCATGGAGAATTCCTTGGACAACCATATTTTGACTGATGTCAACATGGGAATATCATTCCCAATAAGGAGGATGTCATCCACGTACAATACGAGGAAGACAACAGCGCTCCCACTGACCTTTTTGAAGATACACATGGTTCCTCTTCATTTTTGATGAAATCCAAACTTTTTGATCACATCATTGAAACGAGTGTTCCAGCTCCGAGATGCTTGCTTAAGTCCATATATGGACCTTTGCAGCTTGCAAACCTTGTGATCAGTATCACTGGATGTGAAACCTAGCGGCTGTTCCATATAGATATCTTCCTCAAGATATCCATTTAAGAATGCCATTTTTCACGTCCATTTGCCATATTTCATAATCGAAATAGGCTGCAACGGCAAGCAATGTGCGGATGGATTTTAGCATAGCCACTGGGAAAAAGGTATCCTGATAGTCAATGCCTTCGCGTTGACTATAACCTTTTGCCACTAGTCTAGCCTTGAATGTCTCCACATTTCCCATCTGCACCAATCTTTCTCTTGAAGATCCATTTACACCCAATAGGTACTATACCTTCTGGTGGATCTACCAAGGTCCAGACTTGGTTTGAGTGCATCGAGTCAATTTCTGACTGCATTGCCTCTAGCCATTTCTCAGAGTCGATATCTGATATCGCCTCATTGTAGGTTTTGGGATCATCACCATGAGCACCATTACCTACGAGGAACATTTTCTCTACTTCCTCTGAAATAATACCTAAGTATCTTTCAGGGGGATGGGAAACTCTTTCCGATCTATGAGGTGGAGGAGGTAGTGTTCTTATTGGCTCAACCTGATTTGGTTCCAATTGGTCCTTAGCTCGTTGTACTTGTGAGACTTTCTCATCAAGCTTAATCTGCTTTCCAATGCCGCTATCTTGAATAAACTATTTTTCAAGAAAGATGGCATGTCGACTCACAATCACATTGTGGTCTTCTGGAATGTAGAAATAGTATCCTAATGACTCTTTAGGATATCCTATGAATCGAGCTCTGAAAGGACCTAAACTCTAACTTGTCCGCTTGTTGTCTTTTGACATGAGCCGGACAACCCCAAATTCTGAGATGACTCAGACTTGGTTTCTTACCATGCCATATCTCATACGGTGTGGTAGGAACGGTTTTAGAGGGAACCCTATTCAGTAGATAAATTGAAGTTAACAATGAGTGTCCCCAAAGAAAATCAGGAAGGTCTGTGAAGCTCATCATGGATCGAACCATATCCAATAGAGTCCGATTTCTCCATTCTGAAATCCCATTGAGTTGAGGTGTTCCTGGTGGAGTCCATTGAGAGACTATGCCATTTTTCCTTTGAGATAGTCTAGGAATTTTCGGCTAAGGTATTCACCTCCTCGATCTGATCGAAGAACCTTAATGGGTTTTTCAGTTTGTTTTTCTACTTCATGTCTGAATTCTTTGAACTTTTCAAAAGCTTCAGACTTGTGTCTCATAAGATACACATACCCATACCTAGACAGATCATCGGTAAAGGTAATGAAGTAGACAAAATTGCCTCTAGCCGGCACATCAAATGGGCCGCACACATCAGTATGTACTAGGGCAAGGAGATCTGTGGCCCTTTCCCCATGTCCTAACAAAAGGGAAGTTTAGTCATTTTGCCTTGAAGACAAGATTCACAAGTTGGATATGACTCGGAAAGTCAATGGACTCAATAGCCCATTTTTCTCCAATTTGTTGATCCTATCTTCTGCTATATGACCTAATCTCAGGTGCCATAGATATCTATCGTTTGGACTATCCCTAGGTCGTTTGGCATTCACATTTTGCTCGATAGTTAGAATAGGTACATCAATATGTAGCTGATAAAGACCATTAATAAGAAAACCATTTGCAATTTTATTTCTTTCATAAAGAATGTTACAATGGTCCTTAAAGAAGGTAATCACATAGCCTTCTTGTGCTAAGCATGAAACAGAAATCAAATTCCTGCTAGCTGCAGGCACATAATAACAGTCTTTCAAAACTAAGTCTAAACCAGATGGTAATCGAAGAGGGTATGTTCCCACGGCTACTGCAGCAACTCTTGCTCCATTACCGATGCGTAGGATCATGTCTCCATCCCTCAGCCTCCTGCTATCCTCAAGACCCTGCATAGAAGTGCACAGATGAGCACTAGAACCAGAGTCAAGCACCCAACTGGATGCAGAAGAAATCGTAAGGTTAGACTCAATAACGAGCATACCTCCAGAAGGACCTTCCTTCTTGTTCTTCAGGGTGGCCAGGTAAGTAGGGCAGTTCCGCTTCCAATGGCCGTCGCTGTTGCAATGGAAACACTTTTCCTTTGACATCGGTCCTTCTTTTTTCGCTCTGCCTTCTTCTTTCCTTCTCCTTCCATCCTTTTGCTTTTTCA
Organism: Cocos nucifera; assembly: GCA_006176705.1. NCBI lineage: Eukaryota > Viridiplantae > Streptophyta > Magnoliopsida > Arecales > Arecaceae > Cocos > Cocos nucifera. The sequence goes on from QRFJ01005190.1 coordinate 38,912, forward strand.
CAGACTTCTTTTTCTTTCCATAAGACTTTCTTTTGGAAGAAGTCCATTCCATAGCAAGAACTGAGCCTTTAGAACCTTTCATAGAAAGCTCAGCGGTAACCAGCATATTCATTAATTCGGCCAAGGAATTTTGAAGTTTATGCATGTGGTAATTCATGATGAATTGCCCATATGCATCAGTCAAGGATTGCAGAATAATATCATTCTGCAGATCCAAGTCTAACTTCACACCGAGCTTCTCAAGCTCTTCCATGTCCTTGATCATCATCAGACAGTGATCTTGGACTGACTGCCCATCACGCATCTTAGCCTTAAAAAGTCATTTCGTGACTTGATATTTGGCTGCGCGACTCTGTTCACCAAACATCTCCTGCAGGTGAGCCAACATTTGGCGAGCAGTCCCGATATCTTCATGTTGGCACTGGAGCTCATCAGACATCGAGCCCAACATGTAATATCTGGCCTTATTATCTTCGTCTATCCATTTTTCCAGAGATGCTCTCTGTTCAGTAGATGGACGGGCTGGTAAGGTGGGAGGGTCCTGGTCCAATACATGGGTTAACTTCTCGAAACCCAAAATAATTTTGTAGTTCCTGAGCCAATCTTTATAATTGGGTCCAGTCAGTCTATGTGTGTCCAGGATACGTGCCAATGGGTTGGACGCAGACATTTTTCCTGTAGAGAGTCAAAGATTCTAGTTAGATACTGTAATTATTGACTTGACCAATTTATTTAGGGATTTTATTTTTAAACAAATTAGCTCCCACTATTTTCTCGGATCCCTACACTCCCTCTGTAGAGATGCAAAAATCTCCACGATTAATGATTTCTAGTGGGTGGTGCGGTCTCACCAACTGACTCATCACCTCACCTAACAGTTATTGGTGATGGGTTAGCCAATGAGTGAACAACTCTTGTTCAATGATTCTCTAATCATGGTGCACCCAAACTTGATCTCTAATTCATGAATCTCACCGTATCCGAAATATTGATCCACTCCTTAGTTAAGTCAGACCCACCATTTGCATAGACTGGATTCCTAATTGAGTCTCTCACCGTATCCGAAATATTGAGCCCAACTCATCCTCCAGCCCATAGCATCCAATGCCTAATAGACATGGTTGCATCTTCCCGGTGCAACTGAGCCACTGTATCCAGTCAAGAACAATCAACCCCGGGAAGGGCCCGCACATCTACAATGGTGGAAGACCTCAGACTTAATCTTTTCTTAGGGAGAATTGATTCAGGTCTCATTAAACTAGACTTGTCATAGTCATAACAATTATGACTAACCTAGTGGCATGGGTTAGCTCGGATTATTGACCACCTCAGATCAGAACTGTGTCAACAGATATGGCCAGGTAAGTGAGACCGGTGGAAGGAATATGCCATTAACTCGTACAAGAACGCATTCAGGTCGAGTAGCTTCCAATTAAAAATCCAGTCGGTCGTATGTGCCAAACTTACCTTAGACACCAAATTGTTGAGCCAGAACCAATTGGGTTAGCCTACAATCCAGACTCTAACCTCTGAGCCTAATTAGGTCTTGCTTGATCGTGACTCGATCTTGACCCAGACTTAATCCTATTAGGCTGGTCAATTTAAGCATTGTTGATCCCATCTAACCAACTCTTGATTCGGTTTGATCAACCGCTTAGACCTAATTGAGCTACCCAAGCCCGAACCCAGTATTATGAATATGTCTTAGATCTAAAATTCTCAATTTTAGACCTAATTAATATTCCATAAACTTAATTCTTAATTAAGTAGGGTTCATAAACAAAATATGCACAATAAATCCTAGGGTTTCAGGATCTAGGGTTTTGCAGAAAGTAAGTTTTGGGTTTCTGATTAAGGACGAATGCACGCAGCACCCCTACACGTCATAAGAACACCCCATCGAATGGGAAGGAGAGGGCCTTTAAATCCCTTCTTCGTTCTTATGACCGGACGGCCAAGAGGAACGCCTTAATCAGGAACATTCAATACTACAAAACAGTTTTAGATCTATATCATATATCTCATATACAAATTAGATCTAATCATGGCATATTTTGCATACATCTCATGTATCAATCATGCATATTTTCAGATCTAAATTATCTCATAATAATCTAAAAAATTAGATTTAAATTGATCTTAATCAAAATAAATTCTAATCTAGACAATTATGTAGAACTATTCTACAACTAGTCTAGACATGCATCAATCATATCTCATATGATATTTAAAATTAAATAATTTTTATTTGCTATTTTTTAGATGTTATTATAATACTTATAATATCAAAAAATAGTAAATAAATAGATCTAAAATATGATTTAATCAAATTAAATCAAAACATGCAAGACTATTCTATAGAACTATTCTATTCTAGAACTAGTCATGCATATCTTCATAATCTTAGATCCAAATCATTTAATTTTAATTTTTCTGATTTCAGATCTGATCACATCTCATGTGACATCTAAAATCACTTATTTTTTAATTAAAATAAATTTAAAATCAGATCTAAATACTTTTAGAAACCAAACTGATATGGAGTGCTTAGATATTTGAGAAAATAAGTGATAGAAAAGAAGAGAGAGCTGTTATAGAAAAATACGTTTTAAAGGATCCCTTTTTATAGATGAAGGCTACAAAAACTGATAGTGACAGTCATAACAATCTAATAGTAGGCTGACTCAGGCCCACGTGGAGTTTGTTATGGAGAGTGGTATTTTGTCATGACATGCCACCTGTTGAGATGTTGATAGTCAATGTTTAGATGGAATAGGTGTTGGTAGTGAAGGGCTTGAAGTCACGACAGTTTGAAAAGTTTGACTTCTCTAAATCATCTATGTGCAGGTTGATTTGTCGAGTTGGGAGGATAAATTTGCATGGATGATGCAGGTCCTTTTGGAATGACCAAAAGTGAGTCGACTGGATGGGAGATCAATGAAGGATTCATCTTAGGGGAGACCATTGAGGCAGTTCAATCCGAAAAGGAGGTGATGTAGGAGTTCATCCGAAAGGGCGTGACTTGAAGGATTTCATCTAAAAGCGAGCATGATTGAGGAGTTCATTCGAAAGGAGCACGATCTGAGAAGTTCGTCTGAAGGGGGCAGTTGACTGGAGGAGTTCGTACTGAAGGATGCGACTGGAGGAAAGTGCATTCGGGAAGAGCACGATAGAGGGAGTTCTGTCCGGAGGAGCGTGACTAGAGGATTCATCTAGAGGAGCGTTGATTGGAAAAGTTCATTCGGAGTGAGTGCGATTGGAGGAGTTCATCTGAAGGAGCGTGATTTGGAGGAGTTCATTCGAAAGGAGCCGATTGGAAGAATTCATTCGGATGGGAAGCATGATTAGAGGGTTCATCCTGAAGGGGGCGTGTTGACTGGAGGAGTTAGTTTGTCTTCCAAATTTGCACTAATCAAGGTTGAGAGAGCCCAAACTTGGGCACTCACCACTTCACTTAAGTTGATTAAGTAAGGTTAGTTATATAGCAGTTCCCTCTTTACTATTTGAGAATCAAGCCATCGAACTTCTGTTAGTGCTATTGAGAGTTCTACAATACGAACTCATTATGAAGAAAATCAACAAATTCAAAGAGGGAGGTCGAACAGCCAAGGACTTCATGGGGGTCTATTTATTTTTTTTCGCCAACACTTGTCCTCCGTACTCTTGAGTTTGAATTTGAATGAAGTATAGAGGAGTTACTGTAGCCGAAGTTCTTTGGTAGCCTCCGCTCTAGGGGAACGAAACTTTTTATCTTTTTTCAAATTAGCACCAAGATTTTTTATGTCGAATCGATCTAAGGGCAATTTCTTCTTGAAAAACTCATCTAGCGCGAGTGCTCTGATGTATGGCGCAGATTAGTGCTTTTGTCAGATGCAGGTTTGAGTGGGAACACGTTTAGCGGGTTAGTGGTGAAGGAGTATACAATATAACTTTTATGATTTCTAAATCTCTATTTTTAACCTTCCATTTCCTGTGGCTTCTTACTTTCATCTATGCTTCCTTTCTCCTTTCTTCACTTTTCCATCATCCTTGAGTGTTCCACCTTTATCGCCCTTGTTCTTCTCGTGACCTCCCATTTCATCGGCGTCCTTCTTGATTCATCCTTCATCTTTTCAATTCTTTTTAAGAGTTTTTTAATTTATCTTAGGTCAATCCCTCATTCCTATCTTTTTTGATTTCTAGCTTTCTTATATTCTACAAGTTTTTTTGAATTTTTCTAGTGGTGTGGGCGTGGGTATAGCCATTCTTCATCCTTGAGTTTTCACGGCCCCTTTTCCTAAGTTTTTGAGGATTCATGATTAATTTAATCTGACTAGATGTTGTCAGATTTCTTGTCTAGTGGTTCTAGGAGTTCGGCTGATCCAAATCTTGAAATCTTGAAATAAAGATAGAAATTGTACTATTAGGTAGTAACCTCGTCCAGATTTCATATCGAGGATCATCCCCTAATTTCTTAACTGCTGAGACCTATCAGTTACCAGGAATCCAGTATTGGGGTGCCTACTGAGTATGAGTTGGAGCTTCCTGACTAAATGGCCTGGCTTGCCCCCTCCTCCAAGTGATTCTGCTTTTTACTTGAGAAGGCATTCCGTGTTGAATTACGGCTTCCTCTTCTACTTTTGTTATTTTCTTTTTTTTTTCTTGACATCTCATTACTTCTCTAGTACTTTAAACTCCTTTAGGTTCATTAATAGGGTTTCTTTTTGCTCTCTGTATATTTGCTGAAGTTGGGGCCCACTACTTTACTTTTTTCGATCTTATTTTATCCTTAAGCATATCCTATATAAAGGATTGGTTGGTATTCTCATCCTAGTATTGATAAGGGATTGCTCAAGGATGCCCCCTCCTTATTCACAACTTAGAAGAGAAGTTCATTTTCGTTTCCTATCCAATCCTAGATTAGAATTTTCTCCTTTGGAGAAACCTAAGGGATTCTGTTCGTCGAAGCCCTGGGGTTAGAAAAAGAGGACTAGGAGTTGCGTTAGTAAAATCAAGGATTTTTGAACCTCTTGTATCAGAGCTAATAAAAAGAACAAACTTTGTTCAACCGTCACCTCAGCCCCTTGAATCCAATAGGTATATGGCCAAAGTTGTGGATTATCCTTTCTTTCTCTGCTCCTTATCTAACTATACTTTTATTCTTCTTTACTATAGAAATGGGATCCCTTAGGCATGGATGCTCACTAGAGATCCAGCCCGCAAGAGAAAAGGAAGGCTCAGAGAGAGCTTGAAAAAAAAGCAGAGTGTCGATATTTCGATCTCCGTGCTCGCTGTTAGCCATGGGTGCCCTTAAATTGCCTCGACATCGAAGTCCTCCCAATTATCGAGTTCGATCCTGCTGTTGAGGCTGCCAAATCCTCCAATGCCGCCAAGCTCTTCCATTGAGACCAATTCCCAGAGCTCCCCTCGGAAGGAAGGAAAGAGGCAAGGAAGAAGGCGGACTAAAAGGGCCTAAGGTATAGTCCCAACGGAGCGGCATGCCACAATGGGCTAATAGCCCCAACGAAGAAATAGGGAAGAACTTTTACAACCATAAGTCATCTAAGTGTTGGTGATGGGTTACCATACCAGAGTTGTAATAGAAATCATCGGACGCTAATGTCGACCAGTGCACCTGGGATTTAAAAAGGATCCCTTTCTTGAGGTAGTCATTCTCATCCTTTCTTTTTTCTTTAAATTTTTTTTTTCAGTGTTTTTATTATCTGCACAACCTATTTTCATCATCATATTATCCTTTTAAACAGATGGCCATCAACTGCTTGGGCTACATCGATCGTTGAACGCTTGAGGTCAGAATGGTAAAGGCAGGGAGGATTCATCAGGTCAGGTTGAGTGCCTAAGTAAGGAGCGTTGGATGAGGTGATCGCTCTTTTAATAGATAAATTTATTGGAGGTCGAGGTTCTTCAAGAAGTGCTCCACAAAGAGAAAGAAACGATTACAGAGCTCAAGGCTATCTTGGACTTGGAAGAGAGGGAGGAAAAGGTTAAAGTCGAGACTGCTGCGTTTAAAGGAGCAAATTTGGAGGTATATCTCGAGGCATCGGATCCAAAAAATAGAAGAGTTCAAGGTCTTTCTTGAGATGAGAGACTTGAATGTCAAATTTGGCCAGAAGGCCTTCAATAAGGTTATGAGCTCTTATGAAGAATGCGGTGGCCTAAACAATTTCTGGAGCTTAACCTTTACTTTTTGTATGAAGGGCTTTTGGAGGCGGTGGATCCATCTTCCTCTAACAATTGACTCCCCTGTCTCAAGCCACATCTGCCACACTCCGACCTTACCTGTCCTGCCAACATTGAAGGGCCTGCACCGACTGAGGCTACACCGGACCCTTCCACTATTCTCCCAGAGGTCTTGAGATTCCTACTTTATATTTTCTTTCATTTTCTTTTCTTGTATTAGAAATATTTGATTAATTGAAACCACTTTTGAAAATGAGCTTTTCTTCTGGAGATCCTTGGTGTGCATATTTTCATAACTTTAAGTGTAGCCTCCTATCGAAGCGATCCCTTTTTTTTGGGTGTTCCCTTAAAGGCCTCACGTTAAAGAGCCTAAGGAGGGAAGTTCATCATCTTTAAGAGAAAATTGGAGAAGGTCGAGATGAACTTAAGAAATGAACGAATGATTTATGCCGACACTGCTGTCGAAATTATCGTCTACAGTAATCATCCAGCAATTATTTAGAAAATATAATACCAAAAAAAGTTCCACTTAAATTGAAGAGCTCGGGAGGTCAAAGCATGCCAAGTGATAAGTCTAACTTTGACAGCCAAGGCTTGCTCCTTGAATTGTTACTAAACGTAGCAAAGAGAAATTTGCTATTGCGAGGAAGTTGGCATGGTTGATCGATCGAGAAAGTCTAGCTGGATTGTCCAAGAGATTCTTAGAGTTAAGGTCAACTCGCAAGTTGCCAAGGTCACTCAGGAATTCAGCTCGGCCAGAGTAATAAAATCTCAGCCTCCAGAGCAACTTTCAAAAGCAGATGAAAAGATCTGATCTTAAGCACGAAGTAGCAAAGAAGTCGGAGGCTAGTTCAAACAGAGTCAGATTTTGAGCTTCTTTATTTGAGGAACTCTTTAGAGACTCTATCAGTGACATTGGCAAATAAATTGTCAAGCTTCAATAGCTGAAGATTCAACTAGCTTATGAGCGATAAAGCTATCAAAGATTAGAGACTGAGTCCGAGATTTTAAGAAAAATAGGACAGGGTCCAAAAATAATTTTGCAACCCGATAAATTATTTGTAAAGAGCTGTTGAAAGAAAAAAGAAGCTGAAGAGAAGATCGCTAGCTGAAGCAATCTCTACAATGGTGGAGAGCGGTAGTCCGAGGTCGGGAGTCAGGTCCTTCTTTGGACTTTGTCATCTTATTTCTCCTCTCTTTTTTGTTGGTCTTTCAGACCTTCACTTTACAATGCTCCCTGTTGATTTTAATAAAATATATTTTTCTCAATTAGCTTTTCGTCTTGTTATGGCTTTGATTCTATTTGATTTCTTCTTTTTTGGTCTTAAATAATAGAAGGTCTTCATCCATATTAGGATGAGGTTCTCCTCTTTCTTACATTTTTTTTTTTTTTAGTTGGCTTTTATTTTATTAGAGGAGGTTTTTCTCCTATGTCTCTAACAAGGTCATTTAGGGGCATAAAGACCATTAATGCCTTCTTTCTTTCTTCCTCCTAGACAATCAAAGATTTTCTTCATGGTTAGGATGAAGTTTTTCTCCTCTATTTTTGACATGGTGGTCTTTCTTGTCCCACTGTCAGGACGAATCTTTCTCCTATTCCTGATGAGGTTGGTCTTTCTTTTGTTATTGTAGCGAGGTTCCTTCTCTTATTTTCTAACAAAGTCATAGGAACATAAAATGGACCATTATAGGGCTTCTTTCCTCCTTTTGTCTTAAATAATCGAAGATCTTCATCATGTCAGGATGAGATTCTCCTCCTATGCTTGATATGGTTGGCCTTTTCTTACTCCTTCTTGTATCAGGATGAGGTTCTCCTCCTGTTCTTGATGGGATTATCTTTCTTTCATTAGGATGAGATCCTCCTTATCTATCTCTAACAAAATCATAAAAGACATAAAAGATCTGTGAAAGGTCTCTCCCCTCTCCTATCTTAAATATTGGCAGGTCTTCATCCATGTCAGGACAAGGTCCTCCTTCCTATTTTTAAATGGTTGGCCTTTCTTTTCTTCCTATTAGGATTGAGATTTTCCTCCTGTTCCTGATGGGATTGACCTTTCTTTGTTAGGACGAAATCCCTTCTCCTATTTCTAACAAAGTTTAGGGGCACAAAAGGACCATTGAAAGAGTCTCTCTCCTCCTCATATCTTAAATAACCAAAGAACTTTTCATTCCATTTAGAATGAGGATTCTCCTTCTTTCCTTACATGGTTGCCTTTTTTGGTTCTCTTGTCAGGGATTAAGGTTTCCTCCTCTTTCAATGGGATTGGCTTTCTTTGTTAGACGGGTCCTCTTTCTATCCCTACAAAGTCATAGGGGCACAAAAGTGATCGTTTGAAAGATTCTCCCTTCTTTCTATCTTAAATAATCGAAAAGTTCTTCACCATTGTCAAGGATGAGATCCTCCTTTATTCCTGATATGGTTGGCCTTTCCTATCCCCTATCAGATGAGGTTTCTTCTGTTCCTAATGGGTTGGTCTTTTTTTGTTAGGACGAGGTTCTCCTCCTAATCCCTAATAAAGTATAGGGCACAAAAAGGGGTCGTTGAAAGGCCCTCCCTCTTTCTATCTTAAATAATCGGAGGTCTTCATCCATAGTCAGGATGAGGTCCTCCTATTTCTGATATGGTTGGCCTTCCTTTATCCCCCTGTCAGGATGAATTCTCCTCTTTGTTTCTGAGGGGTTGACTTTTCTTTTGTTAGATGAGTCTCCTATCCCTAATAAAATTAATCAAAGGGCACAAAAGACGTTGAAAGGCCTCTCCCCTTCTCTTCTAATATAACTGGAGGTCTTCATCTTTGTTTATAAGAGAAGTTCGGTTGAGCGTTTCCTATCATCATATGATTTTTGCAACCAGAAATAAAAATATTAAAGTAAAAAATTTATTAAGATGGAATTACTGATAGTATATTCAAGATTTCCAATTCTAAGATTGTGGGGAGCAATGATCCTTCAAGTTTTTTAGATAATATGTTCTGGTCGGATGATTCCATTTCATTCATAAGGACCTTCCCAATTTGGAGGCTAAGCTTTCTTTGATTCTAAGGCTGCGAAACATCTGCATGGAGCATAAGATCCCTTATTTCTGAATGTTTTGCTTTTGACTTTCTAGTTATAGTAGTGGGCTACTTTCATACTTATAAGCAGTGCATCCAGAAAATCTGAGCTTCTCTCGCTCTCCTCTAGATCAGGTTGGCTCTAAGGTCCTACAAGTTACTTTATTCGTTGAAGCCTCTATCGCGTTGAGGAAAGTTCAAGCTCAATGGGGATATCGCTTATTCCTAAAAGCTAATGCAAAGGGGTTTCTCCATTTGCAACCTTGGAGTGCTTCTATAAGCCCATAGCAATTGGTAGAGTTCATCCACCCAGGTTTCCTTTTTGCTCTTCAAGCCTGGGCCTTATTTTAAAGCAAAGTTCTATTAGTTACTTCGGCATCACCATTTGCTTGTGGATGAGTACTGATATGAAGTGGTGAGATATGTTCAGATCTTTAACAGAACTCAGTGAACTCACCCTACAAACTTGACATTCATTATCATGATTAGCATCCGAGGTTAAACCAAATGCTGCAAATAATTGACTTTCAGACAAGTCCTACACTTTGGCTCAGTTTATCTTCGCTAGAGGTTCTTGCTTAACCATTAGTGATATTCTACTACCACCAGCAAAATTTTTGCTGTCGAATGCCATGAAAAGTCTAAGTAATCCATCCTCCATTGTGTGCGGGAATGGGGGCTGGAGAGGGCGATCAGTGTGTGCTCTGTTGAAGCCGGCTATTCTCTAAATGTTTGCATTTTCTCTGACTCTATTATATTTCTTCATATAAATCCATCACATCTTGGTCTATTGGCCAATAATACCCTTGATGAAGTAATTTATTATGATAAGGATCTTGCTTTAGATGATTTTTTGCCAATTTTTTTTTTGTGAACTTTTCCTCAAGGCATAGTTGGCTTCTAAAGGTTGAAGACACTAAGGAGTGGTATGAGTATGACCTCTTATTACAACTTGCTTTCATATTAAGATATAGCGGAAAGCTTGATTTTCCTTAACTTTTGAGCTTCTTTTGTAATCTTTGGAAGAAATCCCTTCTTAAGATAAGCAGTCAATTGGTCAATCTGTTGGGCCATGATCAACTTTGATTATTGCCTGGGGTTCTTCCAAAACTTGGGCATTGCAGGAACTTCAACAAAGGACTCCTTTTGGTATTTCATTTGGGGCTAAGTGGCTAGTAGCTTAGAGAGGAGGTCAAACCTAGTGCTCTCCACCCTGAAGATGGCTACTGGATATCAAATTATCAAAGGCCAAACTCAAGCTTTCGCTTCTTTAGGTACTTTTCATACTTTCCTTTCGAGCTTCAAAGGATCTGTTATAAGTTATCCCACTATCAGCTGAAGTCACTTGTTAGATCTTTCAGATGCCAACTTCCAGCTCTTTGACTTACTCTAGCCTGCATGTTGATATTTGCCTAAAAGCTTAAGAAATTGGCTGCACTTGTAATACACTTCTAGGGGCAAATTATAATTTTGACTTATCAATAAATGGGTTTTTTCTATCACATTGTGTATTTAGTGTCTGTGATACATCCTTTGAGTTAATAGTAATGATTAATTTCATATTTTCAAAAGTTTGAAATTTAAGACATGAAAATCATTATTAACTCATAAATGCTCCGGACCATAGATATTCATGAGATGGTTGATTGATTCAGAAGGTTGAGTTAGTAACAATCACTTTCTTAGTAGAGAGTTTGAGTCTCGATGTAGAGACACCGAAGCAAGAGTACAGGTATCATCATTTAGAATGAGGGCACTGAGCGTGACACCTCGAGTAGTCATAGGAAGTCTACCTTCTCATTAATTGAACTGACTCCCAAGTGCGGAGCAGTAGTGGTCTGTTCTTTGATCTAAGTTGCATCGGTAGTTTGCCTTGAGGGTGTTATAGTTTGGACTACACCATAACTCGATCTTCCTAGCCATTTGGATTCTGGCGTGTTATGTTGGCTATTAGGCATGTTTCATTATAGACTGGATTGCATCAAGATGGAATCTATCTACCTCGGTGGTAAGAGGCGCGCCCGTTATGATGATCATAGGAATCAAGTCAGAAGTCCATGGCCATGACAGAGTGAAATAATAGAAAGAGTTTCTATTTAGGTTTTTACACAAACTTGAATCGAATGATTACATCATATGACAAAACTAGGGTTTGACGAGGGTTCATTTAAATCCTAATCTGGATCGAGGCTTCAGATGAAGAACTTAATCACACAGGTAGCTACCCCAAGAGGTCCATGTCAGCTCGGATGGGTTGCCACCATATACTGCTAGGGTGTCATTGGTGGATTTTGGGAGCAATTAGAATGATTACATGATCGACATTCTGGCTATTTTCGATCAAAGAATTCTGATCCATCGAAGAGTTTTCGATATGTCCATGATGTAGAGATCATGGACATATCCCATTACCATACAGAACTGAACTACTGGGTCACACCCCAAATAAAAAGGGGTTTGAATTGGTGATCATCTATCTGAATTGATCCAGTTCAATTGATCTGAATAAAGATTCAATTTAGGTCAAGGAAATTATGCTAGCACTCGATTTGATCTAACTTCTTCTTTTTACTATCATAAAGAGTTGTCTTGATTGAGCCAAAGGAGTTTGTGCTCGATTAGAGGCCTTCACTTAGTCTAACTAGAGTCTATCCAGGTCAGAAAATGGTTGTCTTATTTTGTAAGACAATACCTATCATTTTTTGTCATCTGTATATTTCTCGTCCTTTGACTTTGGTCAAAGTTTAACCTTACTTGTCAAATGTTGACATGATACTTTTGACTTCTAGCCACGTGTCACGCATCTATTGGGAGAGCTAGTGGACTTGTTCCCCTGCTAAAAGCTATTAAAGAGGAGGGCACATGCCAGGATTGGCGTGCGCCCAAAGGTTTGAGGCGCCTAGGGTCATCTGTTGGACAGGGACTCCATGCTTCTTTTTGGATTTCGATTAGGACTCTCCTAAGAACCAACTTTGACTGATCTTAGATGCCATCTAGGATGAATCCAAGGACTCTATCCCACCAATTAGATTGAATCTAATTTTCATAAAGGCGTTGATGGTTGGGAAGAAGAGGGTTGGTCATGCATAGTTCTATAATAAACCCTGCGCCCAACTCAAAAAGGCAATGCAATTCCCTATCCCCAAGGCTGCCTCTCTCCTCCTCCTCCATTGACGAAGACCTCTTCTCCCTCTCTCTTCCATTTGCCTCAAGAAGTTTGGGATCTTAGTTTGTGCATCTAGGCGAGAGAAAGGCGATAGAAAGCTAGAAGGCTGCACTGCTGCAAAGGACAACTCTGATCTTCAAAAGCTTTATTTTGAAGATCCTCTAAATTTTAGATTTAGATCTTATTTTTTGAGGACCATGATAAAAAGAAACGAGGATATCTTAGATCCAATCTGAGTGATATCGATAGAGGCTAGGCATTGCGTGGCTAGATCCAGGAACCTTTCGCTGCTTACAGGGATCATCAATGTTAATAGGATTATCCTAATCAAGATAAATTAATTTAATTTAATTTTATCTATATTTTATTTTGATTAGTAAAATAATAAAAAAATTTAGATCTAAAATTATCTCAATCTATTAGGGATTAAAGAGAAAAATTTTTAAATATATTCTCATTATCCAGATCAGATCTAAACGAACCTGATCCTGAGAAAATTCAGGATTTTTTTTCACTGGTATCAGAGCAAGAT
>QRFJ01005190.1:51867-106343 GCA_006176705.1 Cocos nucifera
GAGCGAACTCGGCTTCAAATTCCTCTCTTTGCGACTCTAGAAAAGAGAAAACGGCGGATTCGGCATCCCGTTCGATACATTTCGGGAGCAAATCGGGATGCTGTGACAGCGTTTGTCGAAAAAGAGCGGAGCACAAGTGTTTAAGCTCCCGGATCTGAAGGTCGCAATTCTCGAACTCGAGTAATCGATTATACTCTTGTTGAGACGGAGCTTGATCCAGGTCCCTTTTAATATCAGTCCAATACTCCCCTTTTCCCTTATCCAGAAGAAAAGGTGTATTTTCATTCTCAAGTCTTTGAATCCTCTGGTGTAGCGAGGACTCAAAGCTTGCATTATGGATTATTGAAGCTTGGTGCGAAGGTCCGGCTTCCTCGCCCGCCACCCTTGGGATCGGCGGATTCCCCGACGTGCCCTCTGTTTCCGTTTCTGAAAACGGTTCCATAAGGACCTGCATCTCGAAGGAATCTTCTTTCCAAGAAGAGGAGTTTGAGGATCCAGAAGGTCCGGGCAACATCATGCTACCCGGATCACAAGCAGTTATCAAAAATGTCAAAATGAGGCCCCCTGCGATCCACCCGAAGCGAGAAAAGAAGAAGTGCAACAACTTACCTACAAGTAAGGACTTTACTTTAAACTCCAGCATTTCGGAATGAATGTCTAGTAACCACAACAAGGTGCAAGAACAAATAAGAAAAAAAGAAAGGATAAGTAGCCAACAGATAAACCCACGTAACTTTCGAGGAAGATGAGGGCTCCTTACTCTAATTTTCATTCGATCACAGAATCCCTTGATAGCTGCATAAATCATTACCATTTTTTTCCCAAACGTTTCCTTGCACACTGGCTTATCATTTGTCAAGAGTTTTAAAAGTTGGAACATGATTACTGAGGATTCTTTGGAGAAATTCAAAAGATGAGTCGTTTCTCGAGTGAATAGGTGCCCTTCAACTCCCGAATTCCTTCTTCCTATTGGAGTTGTTTGCGGAGAAGCTGTTCCTTTCCGGAGCAGCTTTCCCGAGTCCCTGCTGGCGGTGGGCGTGTACGCTTCCTTGCTTGTTCGTAGACAAGCACGAATCAGCTTTCTTATTCTACGCAATAATGAAAGAGACTGTCACTGCATCTCATTCCTCCATAGATTGACCTCGAAACAAGTAGGACTCGAACCTACGACCAGTCAGTTAAAAGACAACCGCTCTACCACTGAGCTACTGAGATGGGCTTAAGACATTGGTTTGTTAATAAATCGACAGATTCTATCATGGGTTCGAATCCCATCATTATTGCTAGATAGCCATTAAGGCCATCAACGATCTAGTAGTCTGACATGACTACTGAATGAATGAACCCAACCGAACAACTCGGACATGATTACCGAGCGCAACAAATTGAGACTGCTGAACGAACCGAACCATACTTAACTAACGACCATAGCATCAAACTTCTTTTTTTGTACTGGATATCTCACACGTAGACTGATTGTTGAAGTCATTCCACATAATATAGTAAAGAACAAACTAAGGAAGGAGACAATCCGACATCCTCACTGCGGAGAAAGTGAGCATCATAGATACCGCTATACATGATAACAAAAGAGCAAAGGTTTCCTTTGACCTTTGAGCATCTATCAGCCTGAGCGAACTATCAGATTCAGATTCAACAGTGACCTCGGGCTTCGAGCTGAGCACACTATCAGATTCAGATTCAACAGTGACCTCAGGTTCCGATCCCTCGACCGCTTCTATCATTTTATCGATGACTTCCACGGGGAACTTACCCTCTTTTATTTCTTCTTTTAAAACATCAAAAAGACTCGCTAATAATTTGCCAAGCCCTTCTATACTTTCCAACATTGACGATGCCGTTGGTGTTTGAAGTACATCACTGAGACTGACCTCCGGAAGCAAGGCCCCAAAAATGCTACATCCCACGCATAAACCCAGGTAAAAGAACATTCCACATTTCTGCTAAGACTCCTGTAGGGGTAGAAGAGAATAGAGAATAGAATACAGGATCATGGATAGAGAAATAAGGATTCGGAGAAAGACGAAAGTGCCTCATTTTGATCCTAGGAGCCGGCACTCGTTCTCTTACTAGAAGGTAGTTCTCACCCAAGCCAAGAAGAGGAGCAGGCACTGATTCTCTTACTAGAAGGTGACCCAAGCCTATCTCGGGAGAACGAACTATAGAGTGCTTAGAAGAAGTCAGGGAAGATGAGGAAAATACATTCCCTTGTTTCCAACAATGTCTTGTGAATTAATGGCTTTTGCAGACCACATGCAATTTATACATAGTAGGGGCGAGATGTATTCTCCTGGTGTATTATGGAATGGTGAGCACACGGACAAATTTTATTCCTCTCGCGGGTTGCGCCAAGGTGATCCTATATCACCCTATCTTTTAGCTAATCAACCTTCAACCTAGCTGTTACCTACAAGAAGTGGAATCCTGTCAAGATGGCAAGGAACGGGCCTAGTGTCTCTCATATTTTCTTTGCAGATGATCTCCTACTTTTTCTTTTTGGCAAGGCAACAGTAACTCAGATGAAGGCCCTTATGCTTATGGAGCTCTTAAATTATTTTCTTTCAGTGAAGCTTAGGGGCAATCGAAAAATCCCTCTAAATCAAAGATTTTTGTCTCCCCAAATCTTCCAAAGCGTCAAGCAAGGGAAATTAGGGATGTGTGTGGCTTCGGTCTGGTTAACAACTTAGGGAAAGACCTTGGCACTCCCCTACTGCATGGTCGCATTGATAAAACTACATTCCAGGAAACATAACATTAGATTAGATAAGGTGAATGCAAGATTATCCGCGTGGAAGTCGAATTTTGTTTGTACTTGATCAGGTGCATTTCACGCTTCTACAATTGAGTACGAAACTTATTCACCTGATCGTCTTTCGAATTACGCCCTTCAAGGCACTCATCACTCTTCGAGCACGGCCGTATTTACTTTTTTCGGAAATAGCAGCATCGGCTTGAGAATGATCTTTTTTCTTTCGAGGACCAACCTTAGAAAACAAGATCCCCTCATCTGCTTCCTTACCTGCCCATCTGGAAAACCGATATTTTTTTTCCCAGCTCGGCTTACGCGATCGACTGATTGTTGAACTCGGTTTAGCTCTTCAGGTAGCTGATACGCTGTTGATCAGTCATTGACGAGAAGGTAGACTCCTAATGACTACTCGAGGTGGTCACGCTCAGTGCCCTCATTCTCTAACGAGTACCTGTACTCTCGCTTCGGTGTCTCCACACCGTAGACTCAAGACTCATCTACTAAAGAGAAGTGATTGTACACCAACCTTCTGAATCAATCACCATCCTCATGATGATCCTATGGTCTGGAGCATTTATGAGTTAATAATGATTATTCATGTCTTAAATTTTCAACTTTTGAAAATATGAATTATCATTACTATTAACTCAAAGGATGTATCACAGACACTAAATACACATATGTGATAGAAAATAACCCATTTTATTGATTATAGTCAAAATTATAATTTTGCCCCTAGAAGTGTATTACAAGTGTCAGCCAATTCTAGCTTTTAGGGCACATATATCTAACATGCAGGACTAAGAGTAGTCAAAGAGCTGGAAGTATGGCATCTGAAGATCTACAGTGACTGTCAGCTGATAGTGGGATAAGTTGATAACTCCTTTGAAGCTCGAAAGGAAAGTATGAAAAGTACCTAGAAGAAGCGAAAAGCTTGAGTTTGGCCTTTGATAATTTTGATATCCAGTAGATCTTCAGGGTGGAGAGCACTAGGTTTGACCTCCTCTCTAAGCTAGCCACCTTAGCCCCAAATGAACTACCAAAAGGAGTCCTTTTTGAAGTTCTGCAATGCCCAAGTTTGGAAGAACCCCAGGCAATAATGCAAGTTGATCATGGGCCCAACTAGATTGACCCATTGACTGCTTATCTTAAGGAAGGAATTCTTCCCAGAGATTACAAAGAAGCTCAAAAGTTAAGAAATCAAGCTTTCCGCTATATCTTATATGAAAGCAAGTTGTATAAGAGGTCATACTCATTACCACTCCTTAAGTGTCTTCAACCTTTAGAAGCCAACTATGCCTTGAGGAAAGTTCACAAAAAAATTTGCAAAAATCATCTAAAGGCAAGATCCTTATCATATAAATTACTTCATCAAGGGTATTATTGGCCAATAATGCACCAAGATGTGATGGATTATATGAGAAAATATAATAGATGTCAGAGAAATGCAAACATTTAGAGATAGCCGGCTTCACAGCGCACACCACTGATCGCCCCTCAGCCATTCGCACAATGGAGGATGGATATACTTAGACCTTTTTCCATGGCATCTCGACAGCAAAAATTTCTGCTGGTGGTAGTAGATTATTTCACTAAATGGGTTGAAGCCGAACCTCTAGCGAAGATCACTGAAGCCAAAGTGTAGGACTTTGTCTGAAAGTCAATTATTTGCAGATTTGGTTTACCTCGGATGCTAATCATTGATAATGAATGTCAGTTTGTAGGTGTGAAGTTCACTGAGTTCTGTAAAGATCTGAACATATCTCACCACTTCATATCAGTAGCTCATCCACAAGCAAATGGTGAGGCCGAAGTAACTAATAGAACTTTGCTTTAAGAAATAAAGGCCAGGCTTGAAAGAGCAAAAGGAACCTGGGTGGATGAACTCTACCATATGCTATGGGCTTATAGAAGCACTCCAAGGTTGCCAATGGGAGAAACCCCTTTTGCATTAGCTTTTAGGATATAAGCGATCATCCCCATTGAGCTTGAACTTTCCTCAACGCGAGTAGAGGCCTTCAACGAATAAAGTAACTTGTAGGACCTTAGAGCCAACCTTGATCTACTAGAGGAGAAGCGAGAGAAGGCTCAGATCTGGATGACTGCTTATAAGTAGAAAGTAGCCCACTACTATAACTAGAAAGTCAAAAGCAAGACATTCAGAATAAGGGATCTTATGCTCCGATGAGCAGATGTTTCGCAGCCTTAGAATCAAGAAAAGCTAGCCCCAAATTGGGAAGGTCCTTATGAGATGATGGAAATCATCCGACCAGGAACATATTATCTAAAAAAACTTGAAGGATCAATGCTCCCACAATCTTAGAATTTGGAAAATCTATGAATATACTATCAGTAATTCCATCTTAATAAAATTTTTTTACTTTAATATTTTTATTTCTTGGTGCAAAATCATATGATGATAGGAAACGACTCAACCGAACTTCTCTTATAAACAAAGATGAAGACCTCCAGTTATTTAAGACAAGAGAAGGGGAGAGGCCCTTTCAACGATCCTTTTGTGCCCTTATAATTTTATTAGGGATAGGAGGACCTCATCCTAACAAAGAAAGGTCAACCCCATCAGAAACAAGAGGAGAATCTCATCCTGACAGGGGGATAAGGAAGGCCAACCATATCAGAAATAGGAGGACCTCATCCTGACATATGGATGAAGACCTCCGATTATTTAAGATAGAAAGAGGGGAGTGGCCCTTTCAACGACCCTTTTGTGCCCCTATAACTTTATTAGGGATAGGAGGAGAACCTCGTCCTAACAAAAAAAGACCAACCCCATTAGGAACAGAAGAAAAACCTCATCTTGATAGGAGGATAGGAAAGGCCAACCATATCAGGAATAGAAGGAGGATCTCATCCTGACATGGATGAAGACTTTCGATTATTTAAGATAGAAAGAGGGGAGAGATCCTTTCAACGATCCTTTTGTGCCCCTATGACTTTGTTAGGGATAGAAAGAGGATCCCGTCCTAACAAAGAAAGGCCAATCCCATTAGAAAGAGGAGGAGAACCTTATCCTGACAAGAGAACAAGAAAAGGCCAACCATGTAAGGAATAGAAGGAGAATCTCATTCTAACATGGATGAAGTTCTTTGGTTATTTAAGATATGAGGAGGAGAGAGACTCTTTCAATGGTCCTTTTGTGCCCCTATAACTTTGTTAGAAATAGGAGAAGGATTTCGTCCTAACAAAGAAAGGTCAATCCCATCAGGAACAGGAGGAAAATCTCATCCTAATAGGAAGAAAAGAAAGGCCAACCATTTCAAAAATAGGAGGAGGACCTTGTCCTGACATGGATGAAGACCTCCAATTATTTAAGATAGGAGGAGGGGAGAGACCCTTTCAACGATCCTTTTATGTCTTTATGATTTTGTTAGAGATAGAAGGAGGATCTCATCCTAATAAAGAAAGATCAATCCCATCAAGAACAGGAGGAGAACCTCATCCTGATAAGAGGATAAGAAAAGGCCAACCATATCAAGAATAGGAGGAGAATCTCATCCTGACATGGATGAAGATCTTCGATTATTTAAGACAAAAGGAGGAAAGAAGCCCTTATAATGGTCCTTTTATGTTCCTATGACTTTGTTAGAAATAAGAGAAGGACCTCGCTCTAACAAAGAAAGACCAACCTCATCAGGAATAGGAGAAAGATCTCGTCCTGACAGTGGGACCAAGAAAGACCAACCATGTCAAAAATAGAAGGAGAACTTCATCCTAACATGAATGAAAATCTTTGATTGTCTAGGATGGAAGAAAGAAAGAGGCCATTTCAATGGTCCTTTTATGCCCCTATGACCTTGTTAGAGATAGGAGAAAAACCTCATCCTAATAAAGATAAAAGCCAACTATGTCAAGAATAGGAGGAGAACCTCATCCTAATATGGATGAAGACCTTCTATTATTTAAGACAAAAAAAGAAGAAATCAATAGACATCAAAGCCATACAAGACGAAAAGCTAATTGAGAAAAATATTATTTTATTAAAATCAAAGGGCATTGTAGAGTGAAGGTCTGAAAGACCATACAAAAAAGAGAGGAGAAATAAGATGGACAAAGTCCTAAGAAGGACCTGACTCCTCGGACCTCGGACTACCGCTCTCCACCATTGCTAGAGATTGCTTCGAGCTAGCGATCTCTTCTTCAAGCTTCTTTTTCTTCAACAGGCTCTTTACAAATAATTTATCGGGTTGTCAAAAATTATTTTTGGACTCCTGTAACTATTTTCTTAAAACTTCGGACTCAGTCTCTACATCTTTGATAGCTTATCGCTCATAAGCTAGTTGAATCTTCAGCTATTGAAGCTTGACCAATTTATTTGCCAATGTCACTGATAGAGTCTCTAAAGAGTTCCTCAAATAAAGAAGCTCATCTGACTTCTTGTTTGAACTAGCCTCCGACTTCTTTGCTAACTGCCTTTAAGATCAGCTATCTTTTCATCTGCTCTTTGAAGTTGCTGCTGGAGGCTGACGATTTTATTACTCTGGCCGAGCTTGAAATTCTTGAGTGAAACCTTGGCAACTTGGAGTTGACCTTGAAGCTCTAAGAATCTCTTGGACCAATCCCAGCTAGACTCTTCTCGATCGATCAACCATGCCAAACTTTCCTCCAATAGTCAAATTTTCTCTTTTGCTACGTTTAGTACAACTTCAAGGAAGCAAGCCTTGGCTGTCAAAGTTCAAGACTTATCACTTGCATGCTTCTTGACCTCCTCGAGCTCTTCATTTAAGTGGAACTTTTTGGTATTATATTTTCTAAATAATTGTCTGGATGATTACTGTAGACGATCAATTTCGACAGCAGTGTCGGCATAATCCTTCTTCAATTTCTTAAGTTCATCTTCGACCTTCTCCAATTTTCTCTTAAGATGATGAACTTCCCTCCTTAGGCTCTTTACGTGAGCCTTTAAGGGAACACCCTAAAAAAAGGGATCGGCTTCGATAGGAGGCTACACTTAAAGTATGAAAATATCACCACATGGATCTCACAGAAGAAAAGCTCATTTTCAAAAGTGGTTTCATTAATCAAAATATTTCTAATACAAGAAAGAAAAATGAAAAAGAAAATATAAAAGTAGGAGATCTCAGACCTCTGGGAGAATAGTGGAAGGGTCCGGTGTAGCCTCAGTCGGTGCAGGCCCTTCAATGTTGGCAGGAGCAGGTAAGGTCGGAGGTGTGGCAGAAGCTGGCTTGAGAGGCAGGAGGTCAATTGTAGAGGAAGATGGATCCACCGCCTCCTCAAAAGCCCCTTCATACAAAAAGTAAAGGTTAAGCTCCAGAAATTTGTTAGCCACCCATTCTTCATAGAGCTCATAACCCTTATTGAAGGCCTTCTGGCCAAATTTGACATTCAAGTCTCTCATCTCAGAAGAGACCTTGAACTCTTCTATTTTTTGGATCGATGCCTCCGAGATCTACCTCCAAATTTGCTCCTTTAACCCAGCAGTCTCGACTTTAACCCTTTTCCTCCACTCTTCTTCCAAGTCCAAGATAGCCTTGAGCTCTGTTAATGTTTCTTTCTCTTTGTGGAGCACTTCTTGAAGAACCTCGACCTCCATAAATTTATCTTTAAAAGAGCGATCAACCTCATCCCGCTCCTTACTTAGGCACTCAACCTTGACCTGATGATCCTCCTGGGCCTTTACCAATTCTGACCTCAAGCAGTTCAACGATCTGATGTAGCCCAGCAGTTGATGGCCCATCTGTTTAAAAGGTATACATATGATGATGAAATAGGTTGTGCAGATAAGTAAACACTGAAAAATTTAAAGAAAAAAGAAGGATGAGATGACTACCTCAAGAAAGGATCCTTTTAAATCCCAGGTGCACTGGTCGACATTAGCGTCGATGATTCTATCTACAACTTCTGGTATGGTAAACCCATCAACCAAACCTTAGATGACTTCATGGTTGTTAAAGGGGTTCTTCCCTATTTCTTCGTTGGGGCTATTAGGCCCATTGTGGCATGCCCTCCGTTGGGACTTCCTTAGAGCCCTTTTAGTCCCCTTCTTCCTTGCCTCTTTCTTCCTTCCGAGGGGAGGCTCTGGGAATTGGGTCTCAATGGAAGAGCTTGGCGGCATTGGAGGATTGGCAGCCTCAACAGCAGGATCGAACTCGATAATGGGAGGAACTTCGATGTCGAGAGCAATTTCAAGGGCACCCATGGCACTAACAGGAGCCACGGAGATCGAAATATCGACCCTTGCTTTTTTCAAGCTCTCTCTTGATGCCTTCCTTTTTCTCTTGCGGGCTGGAAGTCTCCTAGTGAGCATCTCAACTGCCTAGGGATCCATTTCTATAGTAAAGAAGATAAAAGTATAGTTAGAAAGGAGCAAGAGAAAGAAAAGGAGTAATCCACAACTTTGGCCATATACCTATTGGATTCAAGGGGCTGAGGTTGAGGTTGAACAAAGTTTGTTCTTTTATTAGCTCTGATACAAGAGAAGTTCAAAAATCCTTGATTTTACTAACCAACTCCTAGTCCTCTTTTTCTAACCCCAGGGCTCGACGAACAGAATCCCTTAGGTTTCTCCAAGGAGAAAATTCTAAATCTAGGATTGGATAGGAAACGAAAATGAACTTCTCTTTCTAGTTGTGAATCAAGGAGGGGGCATCCTTGAGCAATCCCTTCTTATCAAACTAGGATGAGATATACCACCAATCCTTTATAGTAGGATGATGCTTAAGGATAAAATAAGATCGAAAAAGTAAAGTAGTGGGCCCCAACTTCAGCAAATATACAGAGAGCAAAGAACCCTATTATGAACCTAAAGGAGTTTAGTACTAGAGAAGCTAAAGAGATGTCAAGAAAAAAAAAAAGAAAAATAACAAAAGTAGGAAGAGGAAGCCGTAATTCAACACGGAATGCCTCCAAGTAAAAGCAGAATCAACTTGGAGGAGGGGCGCAAGCTCAGCCATTTAGTCCAGGAAGCTCCAACTCATACTCAGTAGGCACCCCATACTGGATCCTGGTTAACGATAGGTCTTCAGCAGTTAAGAAATAGGGGATGATCCTCGATATGAAATCTGGACGAGGTACTACCCTAAGTACGATTTCTATTTTAATTTCAAGATTTCAAGAATTTGGATCAGCCGAACTCCTAGAACCACTAGACCAAGAAATCTCGGACAACATCTAGATCAGATTAAATTAAATGAAATCCTCAAAAAACTTAGGAAAAGGGGCAGTGAAAACTCAAGGATGAAGAATGGCTATACCCACCTAGAAAAATTCAAAAAAACTTGTAGAATATAAGAAAGCTAGAAATCAAAAAGATAGGAATGAGGGATTGACCTAAGATAAATTAAAAAACTCTTAAAAGAGATTGAAAAGATGAAGGATGATCAAGAAGGACGCCGATGAATGGAGAGGTCACGAGAGAACAAGGGCGATAAAGGTGGAACACTCAAGGATGATGGAAAGTGAAGAAAGGAGAAAAAGGAGCATAGATGAAAGTAAGAAGCCACAGGAGAAGGAGAGGTTTAAATAGAGATTTAGAATCATAAAAAGTTATGATTGTAATACTCCTTCAGCCAACCTTAACCCGCTACGTGTCCCACTCACACCTGCCATCTGACAAAGCACTAATTGCGCCATACATAGAGCACCGCGCTAGATGAGTTTTCAAGAAGAATTGCCCTTCAGATCATTCGACATAAAAATCTTGGTGCTAATTTGAAAAAAGATAAAAAGTTTCGTTCCCCTAGAGCGGGAGGCTACCAAAGAACTTCGGCTACAGTAACTTCTCTATACTTCATTCCAAATTCAAACTCAAGAGTAGGAGGACAAGTGTTGGGAATAAATAGACCCCCATCGAAGTCCTTGGCTGTCGACCTCCCTCCTATTGGAATTTGTTGATTTTCTCAATAATGAGTTCGTATTGTAGAACCTCTCAATAGCACACAGAAGTTCGATGGCTTGATCTCAAATAGTAAGAGGGAACTGCTATATAACTAACCTTACTTCTCAACTTAAGGTGAGTGGTGAGGCCCAAGTTTGGCTCTCTCAACCTTGATTAGTGGCAAATTTGGAAGACAAACTAACTCCTCCAGTCACGCCCCCTTCAGGATGAACTCCTCTAATCATGCTCCCTCCGAATGAATTCCTCCAATCGCGCTCCTTTCGAATGAACTCCTCCAATCACGCTCCCTTCCAGATGAACTCCTCCAATCGCACTCACTCCGAATGAACTTTTCCAATCACGCTCCCTCTAGATGAACTCCTCTAGTCACGCTCCCTCCGGACGAACTCCCTCTATCGTGCTCCTTCCGAATGAACTCCTCCAGTCGCATCCCTTCAGACGAACTCCTCCAGTCACGCCCCCTTCAGACGAACTTCTCCAATCGTGCTCCTTTCGAATGAACTCCTCCAATCATGCTCCTTTTAGATGAACTCCTTCAGTCACGCCCCTTCGGATGAACTCCTACAATCACACTCCTTTCGGATGAACTCCTCCAATGGTTCTCCCCTAAGATGAACTCTTTCAATTGATCTCCATCCAGTCGAACTCCTTTTGGTCATCCAAAAGGACCTCATCATCCATGCAAATTTATCTCCCAACTCGACACAATCCAACCTGCACATAGATGATTTTAGAGAAGTCCAAACTTCTTCAAAACTGTCGTGACTTCAAGCCCTTCACTACCAACACCTATTCCATCTAAACCTTGACTATCAAATCTCAACAGGCTGGCATGTCATGACAACAAATACCACTCTCCATAACAAACTCCACGTGGCCCTGAGCAGCCTACTATTAGATGGTTATGACTGTCACTATCAGTTTATTGTAGGCTTCATCTATAAAAGGGATCCTTTAAATACGTATTTCTCTAAGCTCTCTTCTTCTTTCTATCACTCTATTTCTCAATATCCTAAGCACTCCATATCAGTTGGTCAAAAAATTAACTTATGCATCGAAGGATCCTGCTGGAGTTCCCCACCTTCGGTTTGGACTTTATTTTGCAGGTCCCATCGGTGGCCTCGCCTTCTCCACTCTAGCAACCTTCGGCATCCTCATGGATTTTCTTACCAACAAGTCCAATTTTCTGGGTGGACATTGAAGGCGCCTTAGACCTGGTGTTCATCTGGATATTGGAATTGCTATCTATCATATGATAATTAGGTCGCCCTCTCTTAATGGTAATCAAGTTGGCCAGAGCTTTCCTCGATCCTGGTTATCATTGGTTTGATGCACCAAACTCAATCATATTAATGGTTAGACCTAACCAGACCTTTTCAGTGGAGGCCATAGCCTACTGAATTGGCTTCTGGGGCAAAACCTGAATATTAAAAATTATTTAGAAAAATAATTGATTATAAACCTATCTATAGATGCACATGGGTTAGCCAGAGCTTTCCTCGAGCCCGTCTGTAATCTATGGATTTTAGTACCCACTAAGAAGTTAGTGTAATTTTTCGAATTGGAGGTAGAGGCTATCAATTTATTAAAAATAGTGAAAGAACCTTAGACTAAAGTCTAAGTCTTTAAGGTTAATTAATTCAAATACTAATTAGATTTCATGTTTTTCTTTTAGATAAATAGAATGGCTAATGTAAGTTCGCTCCATTCACTATTTGATAGTGACAAGCATTTAGGATCTGAATACAAGAAGTCTAGTATTGATCCTAGTAAGACAGACCCAAAGAGGAATGGTCCTCTTGACTTGAATAGGTTGAACAGCAAAAACTAGCAAAGAGTTGCTGGACAAGGTTGTTATATGATAACATAGTATAATTTTACTATTTGTGATACATCTACCTGGATATTACATATCGAAAGTGCAATTCACATATGCAATTCATTGCATGGACTTCAAATTGGTAGAAAGTTTGAGGATGGTGAAAGATTTCTTAATATTGAAGATGGAAAAAATATTTCAATCATAGCATTGGATACTCTTGAGCTTATTTTTAAAAATAATATTATTATTTTAAGTGACTGTCACTATTATCCATCTTTTATAATGAACATAATATCTGTTGGGCTTTTGACCTAAGATGATTATTATTTATCAATAAAAAAATATTATGATATTATTATGAATAATATTATAATAATATAAAAATAATTAAGAAATAATATTTATGTTTTATCACAGCCTATTAGTATAATGTACATGTCAAATAAACGTTCAAAATTAGATAATATCACTGATGCTTATCTTTGGTACTGTAGGCTTGGTCATATAAATAAGAACAAGATCCATAGGTTAGTCAAAGAGCATATCCTTTACATCAATGATTGTGAATCATTGAATACCTGTGAGTCTTGCCTTCTTGATAAGATGACCAAATCACCTTTTACTAGAAAAGATGAATGGGCCACTAAGCTTTTGGGTCCAATACATACTGATGTATGTGGACCTATGAACACATGTGCTAAAGATGGGTTCTACTACTTCATTATATTTACTGACGATCAATATAGATATGGGTATGTCTATCTTGTGAAGAGTAAATCCGATTCATTTGAAATGTTCAAATGATATCGAAATAAGATAAAAAAATAACATGGGAAGAGTATTAAAACTCTTTGGTCTGACTGAGAAGATGAATACCTTTTCAATGAGTTTTTGATATATCTAAGAGAGAATGAGATTCTCTTTCAATGAACTCCTTCTGGAGCACCATAGCATAATGGTATATCTGAAAGAAGGAATCAAACTCTGTTGGACATGGTTCGATCCATAATGGGATTTGCGAGTCTGCCAATTTTATTATGGGGATATGCACTCGAGATTGGTTATTTTGTTTTGAACAATGTTTCAAGCAAGTCTGTCGCAAAGACTCCATATGAGATATGGACTAGGCATAGGCCAACACTCTCTTGCCTTAGGGTTTAGGGATGTCCAGCTTATGTAAAATATTTGCAGGCAAAAAAGCTTGAACCTAGGTCTGATAAATGCTTGTTTATAGGATATCCCAAGGAAACTATGGGATATTATTTCTACCTTGCTGAATAGCAAAAGGTATTCGTCAGCAATAGGGCAATTTTTTTTGAAAAAAGAGTTTCTTATGGAAGGAATTGCTACCTCTAATGTTGAACTTAGTGAAGTTTGATAGGTGGAAGAACCAACACATTCTAGTGAACCTATAGAACTAGATTTGATAAGATCAAACCCAGAGCCCATTGAAGAGGCACCAAGGAGATCCAGTAGAGTATCGCATCAACCAGATAGATACTATGGTTTCTTGGTCTGGGACAGTGATCCCATCGAACTTGATGAGAATGATGAGGATCTGATCTCCTATGTGGATGCCATGCAAAGAATCAACTCCGATAAGTAGTTAGAAGTCATAAAATTTGAAATGGAGTTCATGAAGGTCAACAATGTATGGACACTGGTTGATCCACCTGAAGGGGTAAAATCCATTGGGTGTAAGTAAATTTTTAAAAGAAAATAGGATGCAGACGGAAAGGTGGAGACCTATAAAGCCCATCTAGTTGCCAAGAAATATCGTCAATATTATGGTATTGACTATGACGAGATATTCTTTTCAGTGGCAATGCTCAAGTCCATTCGGATTATGCTTGCAATAGCAGCATACCTAGACTATGAGATCTGGCAAATGGATATGATGATAGCTTTCCTAAATGAAGAGCTGGATGAAGAGGTGTATATGATACAGCCTAAGGGATTCACATCAATAGATAAGTTCAAGGTATGCAGGCTTCAGAGATCTATCTATGAATTGAAGCAAGCATCTTGAAATTCGAACATGCATTTTGATAAGATAATCAGAATATATGCCTTCGTTAAGAATGGAGAAGAACCTTGCATGTATAAATGGGCTAATGATTCCGTATTAGTATTTCTTGTACTGTATGTCAATGATATTCTTTTAATCGGGAATAACATTCCTGCTCTATAGAGAATAAAGATTTGGCTATCATCATAATTCTCTATGAAAGACTTGGAAAAAGCTTCCTACATCCCGAGGATGAAGATCTATAGGGATAGATCTAAAAGATTGCTTAGATTATCTTAGTCCACGTACATCGATACCATGTTGAAGAGGTTCAGCATGGTGAATTCCAAAAAGGGATATCTTTTGATAGACCATGAAATTATTCTCTCGAAGAGGGATTGTCTGACAACTCCTTAAGAGAGAAAGCACATGTATGAGTAGAATACCATATGCTTCGACTGTGGATTCTATTATGTACATCATGATGTGTACGAGACCAGACATGGCATACTCACTAAGGATAGTGAGCAGATATCAGTCTAATCCAGGTGAGAATCATTAAAAGATGGTGATGACAATCCTGAAGTATTTAAGAAATATCAAAGACTAGTGGCTCATCTATGGAGATGCCAACTTAAAACTAGTGGGATATATTGATTCCAATTTTCAATCAAATCATAATGACAGCAAAAGTATGTCAGGTTATGTATTTATCCTGAACAAAGGAGCGGTCTGCTATAAGAGTTTCAAGCAATACACTATGGCTGATTCTATGTACGAGGCAGAGTATGTCGTAGCATCCGATGCTGCGAAGGAAGCTATGTGGCTGTGGAAGTTCATCGACGAGCTAAGAATAACATCCTCCTTAGATCATCCAATTCTGCTATACTATGATAGCACTGGAGCCATAGCTCAAGCGAAAGAGTCAAACATACATCAAGCACAAAGCACATTCTACGTTGCTACCATCTTGTATGAGAGATCATGGAATGAGGTAACATCGAGCTTCAGAAGATCGACAGAAAGTAGAACGTGGCCGACCTCTTTATAAAAGCCCTCGAAATCAAAGAGTTCCATAATCATAAATGAAAGATGGGTATTCGATACTGTTCTGAGTGGCTTTAGTCTAAGTGAAAGTTATTGAAAAATATATCCTAAAGTCAATCATGTAGGTTATAGATGGTTGAGTTGAATGTAATTAATACTTAAATTTTAAATAAATAAAATTATTTATTTAATATTAATTTCATCACTTTTATGCATCTTTCTGTAATGAACTCTTCTATGATGAAGTCCTAAGAACTATTTAGACTCAACAAATGAGGATTTGTCGTTTAGTCCTTAAACCAGTTTGTGATCAAATGATTCGTTGTTATCCAGGATGACAATATATCGAGTGTACGTCATTGTGTGCCATAAGTATTGGTTATCCTCTTAACCAAGAAGTATGGAGATAATGTTATGGCATATAGGTGAAGTGTAGGGATACATTTTACTGAACGTGATCTAATTGCGTAGCTCTCTACTGTCAAGAGTTGCTTGCGAAGGATATGGGTATAAGTATCCCTTAGACCTGAGATCACTATGGTGACTTGCAAGCAACTCACTACACTTAAGTACCAAACTATCTAAATTTTTAATTCAGTGATGGAAGACTGCTTGGTGAGTCAAGTACTTATGAAGTCGGTGTGTGAATCAAGATGGGATTGACCCCTCCAAGTGTTGAAGTAAGTGCATCATTATATTTCAAATTAGCAAACCCTCGATCAGGATGGTTCATTCGATGGGCACTGAATTTTGAAATACACTATGGATGAATTTTAGGATTGGCAGTAAATTTTAGATCATTCTTTGAGCATCGAGGTCAAGGGGATGAATTATATGGTAACCATATGCCATAGGTTCGTCATTGTTGCATTGCAACTTTTTGACCTATCCGAACGTTGGGTACTATTGCTAGATGGTCACATCAATTGATACAGAAAATTGATTTCTATGCTATTAGCTTAGGATTCGAACCTATGGGATCACACACAATAGAAGTTCCTATCTGATCTGATGGCTGATCTAGAATCTTGATGACTTAGGACTCTATGGTCAAGAGTCCCACTAGACTGGGACTCTATGACCAAGAGTCCCACTGGACTGGGACTCTGAGTCCTACTTATCTGAAACTCTCTGATCAAGAGTCTCACTAGTTTGAAACTCTATGATCGTGAGATCCATTCATTTGGGATACTGGGTTCAAGAGTTCCACTAGTTTGAAACTCTTCAGGAGTTTCACGTTGATGGGACTCGATTATCCGAACACCCATCCGATTGAAACTCTATGTTTATTAGAGAATTAATTAATAATTTGATTACTAATTAGCTTAATTTATTTGAGTCATGAGGATTTGATCAAATCTAATCGAATTGGATTCGATTGGGTTTGACTCGATCAGGTTATGTGATGATCTAATCGCTAGGAGAGATTCGATCCTGATTTGATCATGGCTTGGACCTAATTAATTTCTAATTTGATTAAGAATTTATTGGGTTAGGTCAAGCCTAATTTGATTAGATTTGACCTAGTCTAATAGGGTCTAGAAGAATTGGTTTAGTTGAAACCAATTTGGACCAATTCAAAATATGTTTGAATTTCAAATGCCATCTCCCTTGCACCACCTTTGACCTTTCCCCTTCTCACGCACATTATGGAATGTGCATGACTTTTCTCCATGACAATATCTGAAGCAAACACCCTCTTCTTTAGCCTTTGACCTAGTCCAAAAGTTGGATCAAGTTGAAATTGGTTTTGAATTTTGAATTCAAAACTATTTGGTTAACTCTCTGACTCCCCATCCTTATCCATTCTCCTCTCCATGCCCACTTTTGGTTTTGTCACACATTTTGATGTGCTTTTTCCATTTGGGCACATAGAAGGAGAGTCTTTTTATGTGATACACACTTCAAATGGGTGTTGATGGATAAGAATCAAACTTGAATTTTGAATTCAGGTTTAAACCCCTTATCCACTCTATGCGTTTAATCCATTGTAAGTGCTAATTTTAAAAAGGGTTTTTCATGTGGGCATGCATGGTTTTACAAGAAAGAAGATTGAGGAGCATGGGAAGGTTTCTTAGAGAGAGAAAAACCTATGAGGGGTGCAAGTTTGGGAGTGAAAAAGTCCAGAGGGAGAGAAAAATTTTCCTACGCCAGAAATTCTTTTCACGTCTCTTCCTTTATTTTTCTCTTATTGGTTACCCACTTTAGATGGGATCTGAGTTAGGTGTGTATAGCTAAGGGAGTTCTCTACCTGTGAAAATTTGTTTCATGAGAAAACTCCAAAGAGAGCGGGTGTGAGAGAATTTTCGAGCGTTAGAGTTTTTTTGAGTGTTCAAAACCCTAGAGTTAGGACTCAGGGTTTGGGTGGAGAGATCAAGTGCTATGAGCATCAAATCACCACCAAATTTGAAACACTACCTCATTATCTTCTGAAGTCTGTGTTCTAATTTTTTAGAGTATCTAGGAGATTAGAAGAAAGATGATTGATTGGATCGATCGAGATCAGCCGTCGAAGATCCTAACAAGAAGCTAGCACTCCAGTGGAGTCGGTCGAGATCAGAAGCTCCATATGGACCAACCATAGAGGTCGGACAAATATGCGGCTACAGCTAGAGCATATTTTGATGTATTCAGATCATGGAGATCAGCTACTCACACATAGGTATCGAGTTCTGACCTTGAATCGATCAGCAAATTTGATTTGCTGATCGATTGCATTTAAATTTTAAATTATATATCAGCATGTCTAGATCCTGAGTAGAATTTTTTGATTTGATCAATACATGTGTAGGTTAATTTTAGATTAATCTAATACTTTCACTATAATAAAATTTAAAAAATATTTTTGAAAAGCATGCTAAAAATCCTACATAATTTTCTTCAAGCAGTCTCAAGCGCATAACCCCAAAAAGAAATTGGCAGACTCGCAAACCCCATCATGGACCAAACCATGTCTAATAAGATTTGATTCCTCATTTCAGACACACCATTATGCTGTTATATTCTAGGAGGGGTCCATTATAAGAGAATCCCATTCTCACCTTGATATGTCAAAAAATCATTGGAAAGGTATTCACCACCTCGGTCTGACCTAAGAGTTTTAATACTCTTTCTAAGTTATTTTTCTACCTCATTTCAATATCGTTTGAATATTTTAAATGAATTGGATTTACTCTACATAAGATAGACATGCCCATACCTCGATAGGTCATCAGTAAATGTAATGAAGTAGTAATATCCATCTCTAGCATATGTATTCATATGTCCACATACATCAGTATGTACTAAATCCAGAAGCTCAGTAGCTCGCTCATCTTTTTCAGTAAAAGGTGATTTGGTTATCTTACCAAGAAAATAGGACTCATAGGTAGTCAATGATTCACAATCTTTGATGTCAAGGATTTGCTCCTTGACTAACCTATTGATCCTATTCATGTTTATATGACCGAGCCGACAGTGTCAAAGATAGACATCGATTATATTTTCTAGTTTTGGATATTTATTTGATGTGTACATTACACTAATAGACTATGATAAAATATAAATATCATTTCTTAATTATCCTCATATTACTGTAATATTATTCATAATGATATAATAATATTTTTTTTAATGATAAATAATAATCATCCTAGGCCAAAAATCCTATAGATATTATGTTCATTATAAAAGATGGATAATAGTGATAATCACTTAAAATAATATTATTATTTTTCAAAATAAGCTTAAGAGTTTTCAATACTAGGACTGAAACTTTACTTCTATCTCCAACATTAAGGAATCTATCACCATTCTTAAACTTTCTACCAATTTGAAGTCCATGCCTGATTAGGATTGATACTAGACTTCTCATATTTTGATCCTAAATGCTTGCCACTGTCCAACAGTGAACGGAGCGGACTTACACTAGCCATTCTATTTAAATAAAAAAAAAATATGAATCCTTATTAGTACTTAAATTAATTAATCCTAAAGACTTAGACTTTAGTGTAAAGGTTCTTCCACTATTTTTATGAATTGATAGCCTCTACCTTTAATTTGAGAAATTACACTAACTCCTTAGTAGGTACTAGAATTCATATAGACTACAAATGGGCCTGAGGAAAGCTCTGACTAACCCATGTGCATCTATAGGTAGGTTCTCAATCAATTATTTTTTTGAATAATTTTTAGTAATTAGATTTTATCCCAGAAGCCAATTCAGTAGGCTGTGGCCTCCACTAAAAAGATCTAATTAAGTCCAACTATTAACATGATTGAGTTCGATGCATCAAACCAACGAGGATCAGGCTTGAGAAAAGTGCTGGCTAACCTAATCACCGTTAAGAGACTGCATATGATAGATAGTAATTCCAATATCTAGATGAACACCAGGTGTAAGGTGTTGGAAATATGTTCCAAAGTTAATCATCAGCTTATTGACGGTTGAGCTATACTTTTATAATTGTATATAAATTATGAATTAATAAAAAATATTTTGGTATTTTTCATCATAAATTTTTTTGTCTTCTAATGAACTTCTGTGTTATGATAAAGTCCTTAGGACTATCTAGATTCGATAAAGAAGAATTTATTATTTAGATCTCAAAATAGTTCACGACCAAATGATACGTTGTTACTTAGAACGATAATGTTTATCAAGTATAGGTCGATGTGTGCCATATAAGTTGATTGTCCTCATAACCAAAGAGTATTGAGATACTAGTATGGCATGCAAGTGAGATGTATGGACATCTACACTGAACATGACCAACTTCGGAGCTTTTCTCCTATCAACATTATCTTCGATGGAATATGGGTATAAGTGTCCCTCCAACCTGAGATCACCATGGTGACTTTCAAGCAACTCACTATTCTTTAATGCTAGACTATCTAAATTTCTAATTCAGTGATGAAAGATTTTTGGGCATAGTAAAGTACTTGAGGAGTCGGTGCATGTATCAAGATGGGATTGACCACTCCTAGTTTCAAGAGTTGTGTTTAATTATGTTTCAATTTAGCAAAGCCTTATCTTGGATAGTCTTAGTGAGGAATCATGAGATTAATTACTTTAAGATATAATATGAATGTATTTTTTAGGATTAATAGTCTAACCTAAGTCATCTATTATATAGAGATCATAGGGATGAATTATACGATAACCATATTCGCATAGGTTTTGAATGTTGCGATTATGACTATTCGACCGTCGGATATCATTATTAGATGGTCACATCAATTAGTACAAAAAGTGGCTCCTGTGCTATCAGTTTAGATTCAAACCTATGGAGTCATACATACTAGAGGTTTCTATCTGATCTGTTGGCTGATGAAGAGTCCCACCGGACTAGGACTTGTGGTCAAGAGTTTCACTGAACTAGAACTTTTCGACCAAGAGTTTTACTAGGTTGGAACTCTGAGTTCTATCTATTTGAGACTCTGTGATTGAGAGTCTAGACTCTGTGATCATGAGTTTTACTCATTTTGGACACCGAGGTCAAGAGTCCTACTGATTTGGGACTCTTCAATCAGGATTTCATATTAATGGACTTTATTGCTCGGATACCCATTGGATTTAGACTCTGTATTCATGAGAGGTTTAGTTAGTGATTTAATTGCTAATTAACTCAATTTAATTGAGTAATTATTTTTGGTTCAAGTCTAATTGAATTGGATTTAGTTGGGTTTGATTTGATTAGGTTATGAGATGACCTAATCGCCGAGAAGGTTTGATCCCTGATTTGATCAAGGGTTGGACTTGATTAATTCCTAATTTTATTAGAATTTAATTGAGACTAATTAAGCCTAATTATATTAGGTTTAGTTTAGTCTAATAAGATCTGACCAATTTTGATTGAAATGAGATCAATTGGACAAGGTTTAAATTCAAACCAATTTGACTGGTCTTCCTTTCCTACGCCACCTCATATCTCTACGCCAACTTTTCTCTATGAAGAATTTTTTTTTCTCGTATCAATTCTGCCATGCTAAGAAGAGTCCATGCCTGGTTTCTCCATGCCCCACATGGATAAGGATAAGTGGTTAGTGTTTCAAGTTTGAATAGGATTCAAATTTAAATGAAACCAAGCCATTCTTATCCATGCACCACCTCTCCTTTGTGCACCCATTTTAATCTCAACGAGAATGAGATTCTCATAAGGGAATTTATGCACAAAGAGGACGTGCTTTTGGCTTTCTCATGCCCTAGGTGGATAAGAGGGGGTTGGTTACCATTTGAATTCAAAATGAATTTGAATTCAAATGGACAACTAACCATTCTTATCCCCTTTACACGTTGAAGACTCGATTTTGCGTTAAAATAAATTGAGTCTTCCTTGAGGCATGCAAAAAAAATTATCTAGAGGAAAAACCAAGTTCTGTGATCCCTCCTTGTGTGAAAAAAAATACAAAAAAATATTTCTAGAAAGAGAGAAACCAATAGTGAGGTGTAGGGTTTTTCATTGAGTGCATCCCTAGGTATTTGACCTAGGGTTCTGGAATAGATTGCATGAGCTACGAGCATCCAAAGCCCACAAAACTTTAGAGAGAACCTCCTCTACCTCTCTACTAAATCTACCAATGACTCAGAGCATCCGTGAGGCTCATAGATGAAGATCGAAGTCATTCGATCAAAACAGCCCTCGAAAGACTCCGGTGTCAAGCTAGCACTTGCAGGGAGCCGATTAGGACTAAAAACCTCATGTGGATGATCCATGGAGGCTAGATATTTATGTGGCTATGTCGTGATCAGTGGACTTCCTTGACGATGATCAAATCACGGTGATCAACTACCCATGAAAAGATATTATGTTTCGAACATATAGATGTAGTAAATAGTTTGGTGCATAGTTTTATTTTTTAGATCTATATGAATACATGCATATTATGTTTAGATCCTTAATGTAGAGTTTAATATTTTAATATGATCAGTAGATAATTAATTAGATTAATTATTTTTTTATATTTTTATTATTTTTAAAAAAAAATTTGAAAGTAGAACTACAAATCCTACACTGTATCCTTTCAAATGGTATCAAAGCAAGATTCGCTAAACATGATATGCTTGCATGTTTAGATTGATAATTTAGATTTGATCTAAATATTAATCTAATAATTTGATTAATTAGATCTAAAAATTAAAATCAAGATTGCATGGACTGCAAGTTGTCCTACTGTAAGGATTACCCTCTATAGTGTAAAGATTGTCATTGTATGTGCTTGATCTTGTAGTTGATCATAAAATTTTTAGATTAGATCTAATTTTTATGATATGATAAATTATATTTTATTCTAATTTTTTTTATCATGAATGCATGTTTAGATGGGATCTAAAGTTTGATTCATGATTTAGTGTTATGTAGTGTACATAGTTTTAGATTAAACCCTACAACTAGTATTGTTTGTGAATTGAGCCGATTCAATTTTAAAGTGAGTCGACTCAATTGGTGAACAATGTCAAGTTGTAAAAAATCTTTCAAAATTTAAAAAATATTTTTGAAATGTCTAACCCTAACCCTTAGCCCATAAACTTAATTAAAATTAAGTGAAATGATTTAATATCTAGAATTATGAATTAAGACCCTAAGTCATTAATCATAAACTTATGAATTATTAGGTTAGATGAATTAGATCCATAAATTGGGTTAGACCTAAGGTTAGTTAAAGAATGGACTAATTAAGAGTAGTTAATCAAATCTAATTAAATGTTAATTTAGATTAGGTCAAGAACTCTATAGACTCAATTATAATAGTTATAGTTGGTCAAGTCCATGCCTTTAACAAGGACTAAATGGACTTGATTCATGGCTACGCGATCGAATCCAAAATTACTAGATTGGTCAAATTGAAACTAATAAATTGGATGGTATCTAAGATAAGTTTGGCACTTTGATCAGTGGTTTTTAATTGAGAGCTACTCGCATTGATTCGATCTTTAACGAGTTAATGGCATATCCCTTCCACTGATCTCACTTACTTGGCCATCCTGGTGAATTAGATTTTGATTAGATCACTTGGTGATTTGGGCTCATCCATGTTAATTAGGTAAATCAGTCTGAGTAATTTAGGTATTTCTAATGCTAGCCTAGATTAGATCTTTTTTTATCTAACTTTGTAAAGTCAGTGGGAGGATCAAAATTGGCTCACTGAATTTCTCCCTCTTCTTAAAATATTTTAATTAAATCCTCTAAAATTATTAGATCCTTAAAAATGAAATAGTTATATGGATAACTAAATTATAGCCTCCCATTAAGTTGAGTGATAATGGGTTCATTAGTATAATGATCATTGGAGGCCCAAAGGCCTGGTGATTATTGACTAATAAGATTATCATTCATAAAATGATGATTTGGTTAAGTTCTTTTGATGGTGTTTAGGTTGGTCGACCAAAGTTGAGCTTGATCATTTATTGATTAGATAAGATCAAATATGGTCATGTTAATGGTTGGACCTAACTGGACCATTTTAGTGGAGGCTAAAGCCTACTGATTAGGTCTCCAAGGCAAAATTAATATTACTAGAAGTTGTTTAGAGAAATAATTGATTTTTAATCTACCCATAGATGCACATGGGTTGACCAACCAAAGTTGGGCTCGTGTGTAGTCTATGTGGTTTCTAGTACCCACTAAGAAATTAAAGTAATTTCTCGAATTGGAGGTAGAGGCTATCAATTCGTATAAAATAGTGGGAGGACCTTTAAACTAAAGTCCAAGTCTTTAGGATGATTGATTCATATACTAATTAGATTTGGTTTTTTTTTTTATGCAGAAATGGCCACTAACCAGTCGCTCCAGTCATTGTTAGATAATGACAAATTAATGGGATCCAACTTTGATAGCTGGTATCGTAAATTGAAAATCATTCTAGAGCATGAGCGAATTCTTTATATAGTAATAAATCAAGCACTTGAGGAGCCAACTCTGAATGCTAAAGGAGTGGTACGAGACATTTACCAGAAGTGGCTCAACAACCATACCACCATTCGGTGCATAATGCTGGTGGCAATGAATGATGAGTTTAGCCACAAGTTCGAAAATGCCCAGCCATAGAAGATGCTTCAAATGTTGAATGACTCCTTTCGCATGTCTGACGATGTTGAAAGGCACAAAATAAGTTATGCCATTTTTAATGCTCAGATGAGGGATAGAGCCTCAGTCATCAATCATGTACTATACATGATCGAGATGATTGAGCGCCTTAGCAAGCTGGGCTTTGTCCTGCATAAGCAGCTCGATAAGAATGTGATTCTTAATTTCTTGCCCAAGTCTTTCCTCCCTTTTCTGACTCATTTCAGAATGATAAAGCCTACAGTCAATTACCATGGCTTATTGGGTTTGCTGCAGAACTTTGAAAAGGATCACCAACTTCACAAGAAGATAATGAATGTAGTGGGAGGGTCTTCTTCTAGTCATCGACCCTTTAAGAAAGAGAAAAAGAACAACAAGAAGAAGAATAATAAGGTGCAGCCAAATGCTTGGATGACTGCACTGGATCAGATCAAGAAGCGCAAGCCCGATTGGAGCAAGGTGGAGTGCTTCTTCTATAAGAAGAAAGGGCACTAGAAGAGGAACTATCCTCTATACATTGCCTCCCTGGACCTGAACAAGGCAAGGAAGAAGCAAGTGGTTGCTGGGCAAGGTAATTATATGATAACACCTTGTAATTTTTTCTTATTTGATTCTACTGCCTGGGTATTAGATACTGAAATTCCTTATCAAATTTGTAATTCTATGCAGGGCTTACAGGTCAGTGGAAGATTTGATCAAGGTGAGAGGTTCCTGAACATTGGAGATGGAAGATAAATTCCAATTCTAGCTTTAGAAATCATGAATCTTGTAATCAATTCAAATAAAGTTATTCTTAATGAATGTCATTTTTGTCCAACTTTCTTATTGAATGTTAGTTCTGTAGGCCTTTTGGCCATGAATGGTTATGAAAAATCAATAAAAAAAAATTTATAATGTCATTTTGAATGATGTTATAATTTTTATTAGACAATTGAATAATGGTATTTATTTATTAACCATGCCTGTTAACGTGGTTCAATCTTCCAGTAAACATCCTAGAATTAGTGATGTGTCTGAAGTCTACCTTTGGCACTATAGGCTAGGTCATATTAATAAGAACAGAATAAATAAGTTAGCTTAAGAAGGAATTCTTAAGGTTGGTGATTGTGAATCACTTTCGACCTATGAGTTCTATCTTCTTGGTAAGATGACCAAGTTATCTTTTACTGAAAAAGATGAACGAGCTACTGAACTCCCAAGTCTAGTACATTCAGATGTATGTGGACCCATGAGCTTAAGTTTCAGAGGTGGATACTTCTACTTCATAACCTTCATTGATGACCTATCGAGGTATGGATACGTCTATTTAATGAAGCATAAGTCAGAATCGTTTGAAATATTCAAACTATTTCAAAATGAGATAGAGAAGTAAATTGGAAAGAATATTAAAACTCTTCAATCTGATCGAGGGGGTGAGTACCTTTTGAATGAGTTTCTGACATATCTAGGGGAGAATGAGATTCTCTTTCAATGGACCCCTCCTGGAACACCAAACATAATGGTGTGTCTGAAAGGAGGAATCAGACCCTGTTGGATATGGTTTGATCCATGATAGGATTTGCTGGTTTGTCGATCTTCTTATGGAGATATTCACTCAAGTCAGCTTATTACATTCTAAATAGGATTTTGAGTAAGTCTGTTAATAAAATACCATATAAGATATGGACAAGGTGTAAGCCAGTGCTCTCACACCTTAGGATTTAGGGGTGTCCGGCTTATGTCAAACGTTTAATGATAGAGAAACTTGAACCTAGGTTTGATAAGTATAGTTTTATAAGTTATCCAAAAGAAATTAAAGGGTATTACTTCTACCTTGCTGATGAGCAAAAAATGTTTGTTAGCCTTATGGCAGTCTTTTTGGAAAAGAAGTTCCTTGGTGAAGGAACTAATGTCTCTAAGGTCGAACTTGATGAAGTTTGGCAGGTAGAAGAATAGACACAAGTTATTAAACTTGAGCTGGATCTGATTAGATCAGACTCAGAGTCCATTGTAGATGCACCCTTAAGATGATCTGGTAGAGTACCATTTCAATCGGATAGATACTATGGCTTCTTGATCCGAGATGGTGATCCCATCGAACTCGATGAGAATGATGAGGATCCGATTACCTACATAGATGCAATGTAGAAATCAGACTTTAAGAAATGGCTTAAGGCCATGAAATCCAAAATGGAGTCCATCAAGATCAATGATGTATGGACATTAGTTGACCCATCCGAAGGGGTTAAACCTATAGGGTGTAAGTGGATCTTCAAAAGAAAAAGGAGCACAGACAGAAAGATGGAGACCTATAAAGTCCATCTGGTTGCCAAGAAATATCATCAACATTATGGTATTGACTATGATGAGACGTTCTCTCCTATAGCAATGCTCAAATTCATTTAGATTATGTTTGCCATAGCTGCCCATCTGGACTATGAAATCTGATAGATGGATGTGAAAACAACCTTCCTGAATGGAGAGCTGGATGAAAAGGTATATATGATATAGCTTGAAGGGTTCATGTCCATAGATGAGTCTAAGGTGTGTAGGCTTTAGAGATCCATTTATAGACTGAAGCAGGCATTTAGGAGCTGAAACATACGATTTGATAAAATAATTAAAATATTTGGCTTCGTTAAGAAGAAGAGAAGTTTTGCATATACAAGTGGGCTAATGGTCCAGCAATTATATTTCTAGTATTGTATGTAGATGACATTCTCTTAATTGGGAATGATGTCCCTACATTACAAGAAATAAAAATCTGGCTATCAACATAGTTCTCCATGAAAGATTTAGGAGAAGCTTCCTACATCCTAGGGATGAAGATCTATAGAGATAGATCTAAAAGGTTACTTGGATTGTCCCAATCTACGTACATTGATATTGTGTTAAAATGGTTCAGCATGGAGAATTTCAAGAAAGGCTATCTTCTGATAGGCCATGGAATTTTTCTTTTAAAGAGGGATTGTTTGACAACACCTCTAGAAAGAGAGCATATGAGTAAAATACCATTTGCTTTGATAGTGGATTCTATCATGTATGCCATGATATGTACATCATCAGATGTGGCATACTCACTAGGGATAGTGAGTAGATACCAATCTGATCTAGGAAAGAACCACTGGAAGATTATTAAAATCATCCTAAAGTATTTAAAAAATACTAAGGACTAGTGGCTTGTATATTGTGAATCAGACTCAAAACTTGTAGGGTTCACGGACTCCAGTTTCTAGTTTGATTATGATGATAGCAAGAGTGTATCGAGATATATATTCACTCTTAATGGTGGGACTGTCTGTTGGAAGAGTTTCAAACAGCACACTATGGCCGATTCAGTTTGCGAAGTAGAGTATGTCGCTACATCATATGCTGCTAAAGAAGCAGTGTGGCTGACAAAATTCATCACCAAGCTCGAAGTAGCACCCTCCCTTGATGGTCCAATTTTGCTCTATTGCGATAGCTCTGGAGCTATTGCTCAGACGAAGGAACCAAAGGCACACTAGTGGATGAAGCATATTCTATGCCACTACTATCTTGTCTAAGAGATCGAGGATCGAGGTGACGTCGACCTTCAAAAGATCGATGGGAAGAAAAATATGGTCGACCCATTCACTAAAGCTATTGCGGTGAAGGAGTTCAACGACTTTAAGTCAAAGATAGGTATTAGATACTACACCAATTGGCTTTAGTCCAAGTGAAAGTTTGTTAGGAATGTGTTCCAAAGCCAATCATCAGCTTGTTGATGGTGGAGCTATACTTTTATAATTATATATGAATTATGAATTAATAAAAATTATTTTGGCATTTTTTATCATAAACTTTTTTATCTTCTAATGAACTCCTGTATTGTGATGAAGTCCTTAGAACTATCTAGATTCAACAAAGAAAGATTTATCATTTAGTCCTTAAAATAGTTCATGACCAAATGATACGTGGTTACTTAGGGTGATAACATTTATCGAGCATAGGTCATTGTGTGCCACATAGGTTGGTTGTCCTTGTAACCAAGGAGTGCTGAGACACTGGTATGACATGCAAGTGAGATATATGGATACATCTACAGTGAACGTGACCAACTTCAGAACTTTTCTCCTATCAAGATTAGCTCTGATGAAATATGGATATAAGTGTCCCTCCAACCTGAGATCACCATGGTGATTTTCAAGCAACTTACTATGCTTTGGTGCCAGACTATCTGAATTTTTAACTCAGTGATGGAAGGTTTTTGGGCATAGTCAAGTACTTGAGGAGTCAGTGCACGTATCAAGATGGGATTGACCACTCCTAGTTTCAACAGCTATGTTCAATTGTATTTCAATTTAGCAAAGCCTTGGTCAGGATAGTCTTAGTGAGGAGTCATAGGATTAATTACTTTGAGACATGACATGGATGTATTTTCTAGGGTTGACAGTCTAACACTGAGTCATCTATTACACAAAGGTCATAGGGATGAATGATATGATAACCATATTCACGTAAATTTTGAATGTTGCAATTGCAACTATTTGATCTATCCGGATATCGGATATCATTGCTAGATGGTCACATCGATTAGTATAGGAAGTGGTTCCTGTTGTCGAAAATGCATGCTTTTGCCACACGGATCAGCATGGCCGTCGATGATTAGCCAAGCAACAAGAAAGTACTTCTTAGAGATTAATGCAGAAGCATGATCAAACAATTCAAAGAATAGA
Source organism: Cocos nucifera (assembly GCA_006176705.1). Classification (NCBI taxonomy): domain Eukaryota; kingdom Viridiplantae; phylum Streptophyta; class Magnoliopsida; order Arecales; family Arecaceae; genus Cocos; species Cocos nucifera. Next base: position 81,111 of record QRFJ01005190.1, read on the forward strand.
GAAGAGATTTCGGAAGAAAAGAGCTTTTATTCAGTATATTTTAGCACTCTTACAACCTTGACCTATTTTGAATATATATACTTTACAAAAGATCAAGCTCAAGCTCATAGAAAAACTCTCTAAATCCAAATAATCCATGTACACAAAATAATAACCCGCAAAAATTGAACCGGCCTAGTTTCAGACTGAGTCGGCTAACCTACGACTAGGTCGGCTCCATCCCAAACTAAGTCGATCCAATTGTGTACCATGCCAACAGCCCAAAAATATTGCTTTCTATCTGAATTTTCCTCTAAGACCTAGCTGACCCAATCCTCGACCGAGCTGGCCTAGTTTCCAACTTAGCCAACTCAGTCTCAGGGTGAGCCAGCCCAATTTCTGAACTTTGCTAGGAGAGCTGATTTCTCTTTCGGCTCGCTCTCGTCTTTCCATGACCTATCTTCTCATATTTCTAAGACTTGGAAGTGCCACTTTTGAGCTCACATTCTTCATCTTGGTGCTTCCAAGTCCTTGTGAACTCATCTCTTCTCAATAGATCCATCCGTGCCACACATCTTTGAAAGCTGTCACTGGAGAGTACCTTCGTGAGTGCATCAGACTGATTCTTCTTGGTATGGACATTTATCAGTTCTACTTCACCTTCCTCCACTAGCTCTCTAATCCTATGGTATCTCACATCTATATGCTTTGTGAGTGCATGATAGATTGGGTTCTGTGCCAACAGCAGAGCACTCTGACTATCACTGAACAGTGTAACTTTGCTCTGCTCCACCCCCAACTCATCAATCAACCTCCGAAGCTAAAGAGCTTTCTTTGTAGCCTCCGTTATTCCAATGTACTTGGCCTCTATGGTAGATAAGGCCATAATTGACTGAAGGATTGACCTCCAAGATACCAGTCCACTATATATGCAGAAAAGGTATCTAGTAGTAGACCTCCTTGTATCAAGATTACCAGCATAATTTGCATCAACAATCCTTCCAAAGGACCTGAACCTTCACACATCTTCACAAATTGTTCTCCAAATCCTCCTGATAGCCCACCAAACACCAAACCATAATCCCTTGTTTCATGTAGATATCTCAATATCCATTTCAATACTTTTCAATGTTTCTTCCTAGGGTTAGCCATGTATCTACTAACCGTGCTCACTACATGTGCTATATCTGATCCACAGCACACCATAGTATACATCACACTGTCTATAGCATTTGCATAAGAGACTCATTCCATGTACTCTCTCTCCTCTTCTGACTGGAGACTCTATAATTTAGAGAGAGACATATGGCTCAATAATGGCGTCTCTATAGGTTTGACCTTCTCCATCTCAAACCTCTCTAGAATCTTCTGGACATACTTTCTTTGTGATAAATGGAGCACTCCTTTGCACCTATCTCTGTAAATCTCTATTCTAAGGATTTTTTCAATTGGACCTAAATCCTTCATCTCAAACTCAGATGATAATGCCCTTTTCAACCTTTTCATAGCATCCATGCTTCTATTGTCTATGAGCATATCATCTACATACAATAATAGGTACAGAACATCCTTTTCATCTACATCCTTGATGTAGACACAATAATCATGTTCACATCTACTGAAACGCAGGCTCAAGACAAAGTTATCAAACTTTCGATACCATTGATGAGGGGATTATTTCAAGCCATACAAAGACTTCATGAGTAAACACATCTTTTCTTTCTATCCCATCTTCATGAAATCATCTGGCTACTTCATGTAGATTCTTTCCTCCAAAGTCTCATAAAGGAAGGCCGTCTTTACGTACATCTATTCCAATTCTATGTTATACTGTGCCACCAGTGACAGCAAAATTCGAATAGATGTATGACGCATCACAGAAGAAAAAATTTCTATATAGTCAATCCCTTCCCTTTGTGAGTATCCCTTTGCTACTAGCCTTGCTTTGAATCTAACTCTACCTTGTTCTAAAGGTACTTCTTTCTTTGTGAACACCCATTTTGAGTCAATAGGTCGAGCACCCTCTGGAAGATCCACCAACTACCATGTCTGATTCTTCTCAAGTGATTCCATCTCCTCCATCATGGCCTGTATCCATGAATCATGATCCTCACTCTCCATAGCTTCTGCATAATTCTCTAGATCTCCATTAGCAGTGATGAGTGTATAGGAGATAACCTCATCAATGCCATATCTGATTGGCCTCCTAATAGTACGTTGGGGCTTCTGCAAAGCTACTCCCACTAGCATATCTCTACCTGATGTCTATGGCTGCTCCTACACATCTATCTGAACTGCCAGTCCTTCATGCTAATTTTCAATCTAAAATAATATATTTTTGCCCAGCTCCACCTCAATAGGAACACTCCTATAAGTGGATGTAACCTGCATACCATCATTCTCTGACTGGTCACCACTGTTCATCTCTATTTTTTCAGTTTCATCTATTTCAGACCTCCTCAAGATGCTCTTCTCATCAAAGATAATGTTCCTGTTGATCACTGACTTCTGTGCCTAAAAGTCCCATAGTAGATACCCCTTGACTCCTTGTGGATACCCTATGAATATCATCTTTTGAGATTTTGGGTCCAATTTGCTCCTCTCGGTTGCCTCCACATATGCATAGACTGTGCAACCGAAAACTTTCAGGTGGCCAAGCTCCACCTTCTTCTCACTCCAGACCTCCTCTAGAATGCCTCCATTTAGCTTATAATGAGGGGATCTATTCACAAGAAAATAAGAAAAAGTTAGAGCATCACCCCAAAAGAACTTTGGGGGTGATGTCTGCAGCCTCAAACTCCATGCCTTCTCGGTCAGTGTCCGATTCATCCTTTTCGCAACATCATTCTGTTGGGGAGTCATCTTCATCATGTAATGGCATTTGATGCAATTTTCCTCACAGTACCTTCTGAACTCCAGGCTAGTATACTCCCCTCCATTGTCTGACCTCAAATACTTCACCTATCTTTCTGACTCCTCTACTTCAGCTCTCCAGGCTCTGAATCAGGCAAACACCTCTGATTTTTCTCTGATCAAATAAATCCACACCTTCCTTGAGAAATCATCAATGAAAGTGATAAAGTATTTTACCCCACCTCTAGCTGATATAGAAGCTAATCCCCACACATTCGAGTGCACTAAATCCAGCACTCCCTCGCTACGCTTGGTACTTCTGGCAAACTTCATCCTATGCTGTTTACCAAATATGCACGGCTTACAAAGATCTGTGCCCTCCTTCTTCAGGACTGGGATCATACCTCTTCTACTTAGTTCAATGAGCCCACGATCACTCATATGACCTATCCGATAGTACCACAGTTGATATAAAATCTGCTCCTTTTGTGCCGCTGCTAGCACCTCTGCACTATCATTTACCATTAAGCCTTCTATTCTATAAAGATTGTTGCTCGATCTTCTATCTCTCATCACCACCAAAGCTTTCTTAAAAATTTTCAGACATCTACTCCCAACCTAGCTACTAAAAGTATAATCCTGTTCCTCCAAGTAGCCCAAAGAAATCAAATTCTTTTTCAACTCTGGTACATATCTAAAATTTGATAATGTACGAATGATCCCATCGTACATCTTCATCCTGATAGAGTCAATTCTAGCTACTTTACACAGGTGATCATCTCCAAGGCTGACACTTCCACCATCGACCTTTTGGTAGGTAGCAAACCACTCTCGATGAGAAGTATAGAAGTGAGAGCATGCTGAATCCAATATCCATATAGTATCATACTCTATGGATCCATCTAATACAACTAGCAGGTCTTCTCTACTGCTCATAGAAGCTGTATCATCTTCTTTGATGGCCTTCTCTTTTTCTAATCTCAAAAGGAAACAATCTCTCCTCAGGTATCTAGGCTGATGATATTTATAACATTTCAATGTCATCTTTCTCTGATCATGAGACTTTGACCTGCCCTTGGATTTTTCTCTTATCTTCTTCTTTGATCTTTCCTATCTTTCATTCACAGCCAAGATCTCAAACTTAGGGTCTTCCTTGTAGATCTTTTTTCTTTGCTTATTTGATCTGAGCACACCAACAACCTCTTCTTAGTTTAGGATCTTCTTCTCATAAACTAAAGTTGTTATGAGACCATCATACGAACTTGGGAGAGAACATAATAGTAGCAATGCCCAATCCTCCTCATCGATCTTCACATCCAAACTCATCACCTCAGAACACACCAGATTGAACCTTTGGATATGTGCAACAAGATCTCCGCCTTTGGGCATCCTCAGATAATATAGCTATTTCTTCAACCACAGCTTATTCGTCATGTTCTTCCCCATGTATATGTTCTCCAGTCTCTCCCAGAGCTTCTTTGCCGTAGTTTCTGTGCAAACCTCGAACAAAACCTGATCAACCAAGAACATCCAGATTGTGCTAAAACCAATTTCCTCCAACTCTTCCCAATCCTCAGCACTGATCTTTTTCGACCTTTTTTTTGGTAAGACCTTGTAGATCCTCTACTGAACCAATATGTCCTTTACTCTTTGTTGCCATTGAGTAAAGTTTTTCTTGCCATCGAACTTCTCAAAATCCATCTTGAATCCACTTGATCCCATGACTTCAAATAAGTTAAGAATAGATCCCTAACATCCTTCACGATCTCACACACCAGTAAAACTATCCTTCAAAGAAGATCTAACTAGCCCTAAATCCTCTTTCCAAACTTTTGTATCACCATTCCTCCATGTAAACAATCTCCACCTCAATCTAGAGACAACCACGAAGCAAACTAGAAGTTTTAAAATAAAATCTGGTGCAACAGATCCTGGATGTAGTAAACTCTTGGTGTCTTCATTCCTTCCATGAACACCGCTCTGATACCAAATGTCAGGAATATGCGCTCTTCCCACATGGATTGGTGTGGCCGTCAATGATTAGCCAAGAAACAAGAAAGTATTTCTCAAAGATTAATGTGGAATCACGATCAAATAATTTAAAGAATATAGAAGAAGAGAAGAAGAGATTTATGAAAGAAAAGAGCTTTTATTCAGTATATTTCAGCACTCTTACAACCTTGACCTATTTTCAATATATATACTTTATAAAGGGTCAAGCTCAAGCTCATAAAAAAACTTTCTAAATTCAAATAACCCACATACATAAAATAATAATCCATAAAAATTGAGTCAGTCCAGTTTTAGACTGAGCCAACTAACCTACGATTGGGTAGGCTCAGTCCTAGACTGAGCTGACCCAGTTGTGTACCATGCCAACAGCCCAAAAATTCTGCTTTCTATCTAGATTTTCTTCTGAGACCAAGTCGACCCAGTTCTGAACTGAGCCAGCCTAATTTCCAACTTAGCCGGCTTGATCTCAGGGTGAGCTGGCCCAGTTTCTGAACTTTGCTAGAAGAGCTAATTTTTCTTCCGGCACTCTCCCATCTTTACATGATCTATCTTCTCATATTTTTAAGATTTGAAAGTACCACTTCTAAGCTCACACCTATGCTATCGACTTAGGTTCGAACCTATGGAGTCACACACACTAGAGATTCCTACCTGATCTGATGGCTGGTGAAGAGTCCCACTAGGCTGAGACTCTATGGTCAAGAGTCCTACTAGACTGAGACTCTTCAACCAAGAGTCCTACTAGGTTGGAACTTTGAGTCCTATCCATTTGAGACTCTATGATCATGAGTTCCACTCATTTTAGGCACCGAGGTCAAGAGTCCCACTAATTTGGGACTCTTCGATCAGGGTTTCATATCGATGGGCTTTGTTGCCCGGATACCCATCAGATTTGGACTCTATATTCATGAGAAATTTAGTTTATGATTTGATCACTAATTAACTTAATTTGATTGAGTAATTATTTTTGATTTAAGTTCAATTGAATTAGATTCAGTTTGGTTTGACCCGATTAGGTTATGAGATGACCTAATCGCCGAGAAGGTTTGATCCCTGATTTGATCAGGGGTTGGGCTTGATCAATTCTTGATTTTATTAGAATTTAATTAAGCCTAATTATATTAGATTTAATTTAGTCTAATTGGGTCTGATCAATTTTGATTGGAATGAGATCAATTAGATAAGGTTTAAATTCAAACCAGTTTGACTGATCTTCCTTTCTTGCGCCACCTCATATCTCTGCACCAACTTTTCTCTATGAAGAATTTTTTTCTCATATCAATTCCTCCATGCTAAGAAGAGTTCACGCTTAGTTTGTCCATGCTCCACATGGATAAAGATAAGTGGTTAGTGTTTCAAGTTTGAATAGGATTCAAATTTAAATGAAACCAAGCCATTCTTATCCCTGCACCACCTCTCCTTTGTGCACCCATTTTAATCTCAATGAGAATGAGATTCTCATAACGGTTATCATACACAAAGAGGGCATGCTTTTGGCTTTCGCATGCCATGGGTGGATAAGAGGGGGTTGGTTATCATTTGAATTCAAAATGAGTTTGAATTCAAATGGACAACCAACCATTCTTATCCCCTCTACATGTTGAAGACTCAATTTTGCATTAAAATAAATTGAGTCTTCCTTGGGGCATGTGAAAAAAATTATCTAGAGGAAAAATCCAGTTCCATGAGCCCTCCTTGTGTGAAAAAAAATTCAAAAAATATTTCTAGAAAGAGAGAAACCAATAGTGAGGTGCAGGGTTTTTCATTGAGTGCAGCCCTAGGTATTTGACCTAGGGTTTGGGAACATATTGCATGAGCTACGAGCATCCAAAGCCCAGGAAAATTCAGAGAAAACCTCCTCTACCTCTCTACTACATCTACCAGTGACTCGAAGCATCTGTGAAGCCCATAGATGAAGATCAAAGTAGTTCGATCAAAACAGCCCGTGAAAGACTCTGGTGTCGAGCTAGCACTCGTGGGGAGTCGATCAGAATTAGGAACTCGTGTGGATGATTCGTGGAGGCCAGATATTTGTGTGGCTGCATCATGACTAGTAGACCTCCTTGATGATGATCAGATCATGGTGATCAACTATCCACAAAAAAATATTATGTTCCAAACACATAGATGTAGTAAATAGTTTGCTGCATAATTTTATTTTTCAAATCTATATGAATGCATGCATATTATGTTTAGATCTTTAGTGTAAAATTTAATATTCTGATATGATTAGTAGGTAATTAATTAGATTAATTATTTTTTTACTATATTTTTGCTATTTTCAAAAAAAAATTTGCAAGTAGCACTACAAATCCTGCACTGTATTCTTTCATAAGGCACCTCCAATGTCCACCTTGAAAATTGGACTCATTACTGTTCACCTTAATAGGAGGCAATGACTCAGTCATCCTCATAACTTAGTCATTTTTAAGGATCTAATAATTTAGAAGATTTAGGTTACATGTGATTTAAGGATAGAAAGAATACGGACCCATTTTCTCCTACTTACTTCTGCTAGTCAAATCCTTCCACTGACTTCACCAAGTCAAAAGATTAGGATTATAATCAATTAAGGTCCATGGGCACCTAATTTAGTCTTATTGATTGAAATCAATCAAATTAATTTCTAGTGATATGGGTTAGCTCGAATCACTAAGTGATCTAATCAAATCCTAATTGACCATGTCAACAAGGTAAGTGAGATCAGTGGAAGAGATATGTCGTTAACTCATCAAAGATCGAATCAGTGTGACTAGCTTCCAATTAAAAACTACTAATCTTAACTGCCAAACTTATCTTAGACACCAACCGATTAATTAGGTTCAATCTGATCAACCTAGTGATTACGGGCTCGATCGCATAGCCATGAATCAAGTCCATCTTGATTTTTGTTAAATACATGGACTCATCCAACTACAACTATTGAAGTTAAATCTAGAGAATTCTTGACCTAATCTAATTCAACATTTGATTAGATTTGATCAATTTCTCTAATTTAGTCCATTCTTTAACTAACCTTAGGTCTAACCCAATTAATTGACCTAATGCATCTAATCTATTGACCCACAGTTTTATGCATTTATCTTAGGTCTTTAATTCACAATTCTAGATCTTATAGATAATACTTAATTCTTTTAATTAAGTTTTTGGGCTGATCGGTAAGGGTTTGATTTTTCAAAAATGATTTTTAAATTTTGAAAGGTTTTCTCTATTTTCTGTTCATCAAATGGATCAGTTTATTTCATAAATAGATTAGCTCATGTCATAAATAGCAATCCTATTCAATGTTTCATATCAAAAAATAAAGCAAACTAAAATTAAACCATCAATTACACATTAGATCTAATCTAACACATTCATGTTTAATTTTTTAATTAAAATAATTTTAATTAGTCCTTTCACTGCTTCATCTTCATGGGATATAATTGCAATGGCTCCCCTACCACCATAGAAAAACCCCATCGAATGGAAGGAGAGGGTGCCCTTTAAACCCTACTTTTCTCTAATGATCAAACAGCCATGGCAACCAACCCAATCCGATTACTTGCTACTCAAATCAAGTATATCTAATATACTAGCATTTAATTTTTCTAATTAATATATTAAAGCATGTCGAGCAACCTGGCTCTAATACCAATTAAGAAAATAGTGCAGGATTAAGGGCATGCTTTTCGAAACTTTTTTAAATTTTATTGTAGTGGAAGTAAAATTAATCTAAAATTAATTTACTGTATGCATTGATCTAATCAACAAAATCCTACTCAGGATCTAGACATGCTAATATAAATTAGAAAAATAAGATGCATTCAATCAGTAAATCATATTTGTTGATTGATTCGTGTGAAGGACATGATACCTATGCACGGATAGCTGATCTCCATAATTTAAATCTATCGAAAGAAGCTCTGGCATCATGCTATAGCTGCACACTCGTTCAGCCTCTACGGTTGATCCACACGAAGCTCCTGATCTCAATAAGCTCCATCGGAGTGCTAGCTTCTCGTCGGGGCCTTCGATGGCTAATAATCATCAATCCGATTCGATGATCTACTTTTTGATCTTCTGGATGCTCCAAAAGACTAGAAGATATACTTTGGAGGATGATAGTGTAGGTTTTGGTGGAAAGATGATATTCATAGCTCTCGAACTCACCACCCAAACCTAGGGTCCAAACCTAGAACCTCCCACACCCGAAACACTTGAGACCCCTCCCTGAGTTTTTGTGACCAACAATTTGACCTCACTCATCACAAAATCTCATGCTTGGGAGATCTTATGCTACTCACTGTTTAATTGAGAAACCCTTTTCTTAATTGTACACACACACACTTTAAAAGAAAACTCCTTTTGAAGTTGCATGGAATAGGTTGAAAATAAATGGCGCAGACTCTCCTTCTCACTTGAATTTCCTCATGCCTAGAAATGTGCACCCCACCTAGATATTCTCTCTCTAGAAGCCCCTTTCTTCTCATCATGCATGCCCATAAAAACTCTTCTTAAACGAGTGTGCGTGCGATGGGTTTTGCGTGTGGATGAGATAAGGTTGGGAGGTTGAACTTGACAAGTTCAACCTCCCACTTAAATTTAAATTTAAGTGGCAATGAAACCACTTCCAACACTATTCAAATTTGTGTGACATGTAGAAGGACTCTCCTTCTGCACGTCCACATGCAAAAACCATGAGAAAAATTGGTGCAAAACCATAAGAGGGCATGGAGAAAAGAATAGATAAGGATGGGAGGTTGAATTTGTTTCAACCTCCCATTTGAATTCATAATTCAAATGAAACCACATCCTTATCCAATGTAAGACCAAGTCAAGGGGTGCAAAGTTTCTTCTTTCTGCATTGGAAAACTCATGGAAAAATTAGAATGTGTGTGAGAATGAGGGCGTGGGTCAAAGTGGTCAAGGTGCAGGGAGAATGAGTTTAAAATTCAAACTTTATTTGACTTGGTCCAAATTGATTTCAACCAAACTAATTAATCTAGATCCAATTAGAGCAAGTTAAACCTAACCAAATTAGGCTTAACTCAACTGAATAAAATTTTTATTAAATTAAAAATTAATTAGATCTAGTCCTTGATCAGATCATAATCGAATCTTCCATAGCGATTAGGTCATCTCATGACCTAATCAGGTCAAATCTAATCAAATCAAATTCAATCAGATTTGATTGAATCCTCATCGCTGAATCAAATTATACTAATTAGTAATCTAATTACTAATTAATTCTTTAATAAATATAGAATTTCAATTGGATGGATGTCTAAGCACCAAAGTTCCATCTATATGAAACTCTTGAAGAGTCCCAAATCAGTAGGACTATTGAACCTAGTGTCCTAAATGAATGGGACTTATGATCATAGAGTCCTAGACCAGTGAAACTCTTGATCAAAGTCTTAGATAAGTAGGACTCAAACTTCCAATTTAGTGGGATCTACAAAGGTAGAGTTTCAGTCTAGTAGAACTCTTGACCATTGAGTTTTAGACCATTAGGACTCTTAATCGACCATCAGATTAGATAGAAACTCCTATTATATATAATCCCATAGATTCAAACCCTAAGTAGATAGCACAAAAATTATTTTTTGTACTAATCGATGTGACCATCTAGCAATGGTACCCAATGTTCAGATAGATCGAATAGTCATAATGAAACATCAACAAACTTATGGCATATGGTTATCGTATAATTCATCCCCTTGACCTCAATGTGCAAAGGATGATCTAGGATTTATCGCCAACCCTAAAATTCATCCATATTATATTTTAAAATTTAGTATCCATCGAATGGACCACCCTGATCGAGGTTTTGCTAAATTAAAATACAGTGATGCACTTGCTCCAACACTTGGAGGGGTCAATCCCATGTTGACTCATATACTGACTTCACAAATACTTGACTACACCTAGTAGCCTTCCATCACTGAATTAGAAATTCAGATAGTTCGGTACATAAGTACAGTGAGTTGCTTGTAAGTCACCATGGTGATCTCAGGTCTAAGAAACACTTATACTCATATCCTTCATGAGCAACTCTTGATAGCAGAGAGCTATGCAATTAGGTTACATTCAGTAAAATGTACCCCTACACTTCACCTGCATGCCATACCAGTACATCATACTCCTTGGTTAAGAGGACAACCAACGCATATGGTACATAACAACCTACACTCGATAAGTTATCGTCCTAGGTAACAACATATCATTTGGTTGCAAACAAGTTGAAGAACTAAATGACAAATCCTCTTTTGTCAATCTAAATAGTCTTAAGGACTTCATCACAAAAAAGTTCATTATGAAAGATGCACAAAAATGATGAAAATACCAAAATAATAATTTTATTTATTATAATAATTTAAGTATATTTACAATCAGCTCAACCATCTACAACCTAGATGATAGATTTTAGGATATATTTCCAAATAGTACCGCATCAATCGGATATATACTATGATTTAGTTCGAGATGATGATCCTATCGAACTCGATGAGAATGATGAGGATCCAATCACTTATATGAATGCAATGTAGAGATCTGATTTTGAGAAATGGCTTGAGTTCATTAAATTTGAGATGGAGTTCATGAAGATCAATGATGTGTGGATATTAGTTGACCCATCCGAAGCGGTTAAATCTATTGGGTGTAAGTGGGTCTTCAAGAGAAAGAAAGGTGCAGATGAAAAGATGGAGACCTATAAAATCCATCTTGTTACCAAGGGATATCATCAACATTATGGTATTGACTATGATGAGATGTTCTCTCTTATGACAATGCTCAAATTTATTTGGATAATACTTGCGATAATTGCCCATCTAGACTATGAGATCTGGTAGATGGATGTGAAGACAGCTTTCCTGAATGGAGAGCTAACTAAGAAGATGTATATGATACAACCTGAGGGGTTCATATCTATAGATGAGTCCAAGGTGTGGAAGCTTTAAAGATCCATTTATAGATTGAAGCAAGCATCTCGGAGTTGGAACATGCATTTTGATAAGATGATCAAAACATATGGCTTCATTAAGAATGGAGAAGAGCCCTGCATTTATTAATAGGTAAATGGTCTAGCAGTGATATTCTTTATCTTATACATGGATGACATTCTCTTAATCAGGAATGACATTCCTGCACTACAAGAAATAAAAATTTGGTTGTCATCTTAGTTCTCCATGAAGGATTTGGGTGAAGCATCCTACATCCTAGGGATGAAGATCTATAAGGATAGATCTAAGAGGATGCTTGGGTTATCCCAATCCACGTACATAAGAACTATACTGAAGAGGTTTAGCATGGAGAATTTTAAGAAGGGCTATCTTCCGATAGGCTAAGAAATTTTTTTCTTTAAGAAGGATTGTTCGATAACTCCTAAAGAGAGAGAGCATATGAGTAGAGTCCCATATGCTTTGATAGTGGGATCTATCATGTACGCCATGACATGTATGAGACCAAATGTGGCATACTCACTAGGAGTAGTGAGTAGATACCAATCTGATCGAGGGGAGAACCATTGAAAGATGGTAAAAATTATTCTAAGTATTTGAAAAATACTAAGGACCAGTGGTTGATTTATGATGAATCAGATTTGAAACTAGTAGGGTTTACAGATTCTAGCTTTCAATCTAACCATGATGATAGTAGAAATGTGTCAAATTATATCTTTATCCTAAATGGTGGAGCCATCTATTAGAAGAGTTTTAAGCAGCATAATGTGGCAAACTCTGTTTGCGATATTGAGTACATCACAACATCTAATTATAACATTTATAATATCAAAAAATAGAAATAATAAGATCTAAAAAATATTTTAATCATATCAAAAAAAAAAATTCGACTAGACTGCATATAGAATAATTCTATATCTAATCTAGACTTATATCTCATACAACATTGATATGAATCTAAAATATTTTAAATTTTTTGATTTTAGATCTAATTATATATAATATGATATCTAAAATTCTTGATATAAAATTATAAATTATAATAAAAATTAAATCTAAAATAGATCTGAAGAACTGCAAATGCAGCTCTGATACCAGTTGAAGAAAAAATCCTATTTTTCGTCATAGGATCGTTTAGATCTGATTGGATCTGAAGAAATATTTTTAAAAAAATTTTAAAAATCTTAATTAGATTTGAGACATCTTGAATTTGATTCTATAGATCTAATATTAAAATTCAAGATTAAAATTAAATTAGATGTAATTTTAGAACCTATTTGGGTAATCTGATTACCCTACCGATGATCTTGATGCTCCTGAGGTTCTGGATGGAGCCATGCACGTGCCTGGCCTCTACCAGAGTTCACTCAAGCTAGATCTAGAGGTTCTCTCCTTCTGAATTTGATCACCAAATATTAGATCTGGATCTAATTCGTAGAACCTTCAAATCGATGTCGAAGGCAGAATGTCTGTCTCACGAACACCGTCATCTCTTTGCCTGATCCTGGCGCCAATCACCTTAGACCTTCTTTGCTGAAATTTTTACCCAACACTTGGGTATGGAGAAGGAGGAGAGATATCAATAAGGGGCATGGGGATGGTGGGAGAGGTAGGGCTTTGTCATGATCTAATCATAATTGCAAACTCCTTTGACAAGAGATTTATCTATAGATCTAGCACAGCCCTGGAGTCTTGTTTGATCAAGCAATTTTTGATCAAGCAATCAAATTGCTTGATCAAATTAAATTCCCATATGATCTCCATGTTGAATAGCTAATCCCATCAGGTTTTTCTTGCCCAAATATTCCCCAAAGGTGTTGCACAAAATGAGATAGAGAAAGAGGGATGGCATGGGGTTTATCTCCAAGAGTTTGTTCCATAACAAACTCTTCCATGCCTCCTAAAATATGTGTGCAACAAATATGGGATGGGCCCACCCTAGTTTGTTCATGAAATTCCCTTGGGATGTGTGCCATTTAGAAGAGAATAAGGGGCGCACGAATTCTTCTTTATTTCTTGCAAAGACTTGGTCAAACGATGGGTCAATGTCCTGACAAAACCAAAAATGATAGGTGGTGACAGGAATTAGTAGGTGTTGTCTAATTTTCATCTAATAAATTGAGACAACCCTTTTCTAACCTAGACAAGCTCCAGACAGACAAAAACAAATCCATACTAGGTTCTCTAGTAAGTCCAAACAAATTTGGCTTAGCCGAGATAAACCAGAAAGACTATAGAAGAAGAAAATTAAGCTTAATCATGTGCTAGTATGATTTCCTTAAATCTAAGTGAATCTAATCCAAATCAATCGAACAGGATTAGTCTAATTGATCACATCCAGACTCAAACCCTTGTTTGTATGATCTAGTTAGGTTTAGTTTCATATGGTAATGAGATATGTAATGATTTTCATCATCGACATCATCAAAACACCTTTTGATGGATCAGAATTTTTTTGATTCATATAATTAGAATGATTGATCATCAAGATCATTTTAATTGCTCTCAAAATCCATCCAGTGACACCTAGCAGTATATGGTGGCAACCCATCAGAGCCAAAAATGCGAACCTCTTCAGTGCAGCTACCTGTGTGATTAAGTTCTTCTATCTTGAGCCCCGATCAGATTAGGGTTAAGGTGAACTCGTCAAACCCTAGTCTCATCATATGAATGTAATCATTCGATTCAAGTCCGATGTGAAAATCCTAAATAGAAACTCTTTCTATTATTTCACTCTGCCATGGCCATGGACTTATGGACTTGATTCTCATGATCATCATAGGGCTGCTCCTCTACCGAGGTAGATAGATTCCCTCTTGATGCAATCCAGTTCCTACAATGAACATGCTATAGCCAACATACACCTCAGGGTTCCATATGGCTAGGAGACCGAGTAATGGTGTAGTCAAACTATAACACCCTCAAAGGTGAACTATCCGATGCACCTCAGGTCAAAGAACCAGACACACTACTGCAGCATCGAGTCAGTCATTGACGAGAAGGTAGACTTTCCTAATGACTACTCGAGGTGGTCACGCTCAGTGCCCTCATTCTCTAACGAGTACCTGTACTCTCGCTCTAGGTGTCTCCACACCGTATAGACTCAAGACTCATCTACTAAAGAGAAGCGATCGATACACCAACCTTTCCGGATCAATCACCATCCTCGTGATGATCCTATGGTCGAGGAGCAGTTTTATGAGTTAATAATGATTATTCATGTCTTAAATTTTCAACTCTTGAAAATATGAATTATCATTACCATTAACTCAAAGGATGTATCACAGACACTAAATACACATATGATAGAAAAAATAATCCATTTTTATTAATTTATAGTCAAAATTATAATTTTGCCCCTAGAAGTGTATTACAAGTGTCAGCCAATTCTGGCTTCTAGGGCACATATATCTAACAAAATCTCCCACTTGTCCTAAAGCCAATTGGCTACAAGTCTAAGTCCCATCTTCTCAAGGTGGGCTTCGATCTTCTGCTGGCCCAACGGCTTTGTAAGTGGGTCTGCCACATTATCTATGGAGTCGACTCTCTTGACCTCGACATAATCCTTCTCGAAGGTAATCGCATGGATGAGATGGTATCGCCGCTCAATGTGCTTGGATTTCTGGTGAGACCTCGGCTCCTTAGCAAGGGCTATGGCATCCATTGTTGTCGCAGTACAAAGGGAATGGCATCTGATGGCATTACTTCCAATTTCTGCAGCAAACTTCTTATACCAGAATGCTTCCTTCATAGCTTCTGATGCAGCGATATATTCTGCTTCCATGGTGGAATCTGCTATCACCGTTTGCTTGAAACTCTTCCAGCTGACAGCACCACCATTGCACACAAACAGACTTTCCAGATGTCGACTTTCGATCATCTATATCGGACATGAAATCCGAGTCTGTGTATCCCTGGACTTGGAGTTCTCCATTACCAAAGACCAACATCATATCCTTAGTTCTTCTCAAGTACTTAAGGATACATTTCACAGAAGTCCAGTGTTCTTCACCTGGATTTGACTGATATCTGCTTGTGACACTCACAGCATGGGCTATATCAGGTCGTGTACATAGCATGGCATACATGAGGCTCCCTATTGCAGAAGCATAAGGGATCTTGCTCATGCGTTCTATTTCCTCAGGTGTGCTGGGGCACATCTTCTTGGAAAGATGAATACCATGTCTGAAGGGTATTAATCCCCTCTTAGAGTTTTCCATACTAAACCTCTTTAGTACTTCCTCTATGTACATCTTCTGTGAAAGTCCTAGCATCCTATTCGGTCTATCCCTATAGACCTTAATTCCTAGAATAAAGGATGCTTCACCTAGGTCTTTCATGGAGAATTCCTTGGACAACCACATTTTGACTGATGGTCAACATGGGAATATCATTCCCAATAAGGAGGATGTCATCCACGTACAATACGAGGAAGACAACAGCGCTCCCACTGACCTTTTTGAAAACACATGGTTCCTCTTCATTTTTGATGAAACCAAACATTTTGATCACATCATTGAAACGAGTGTTCCAGCTCCGAGATGCTTGCTTAAGTCCATATATGGACCTTTGCAGCTTGCAAACCTTGTGATCAGTATCACTGGATGTGAAACCTAGCGGCTGTTCCATATAGATATCTTCCTCAAGATATCCATTTAAGAATGCCGTTTTCACGTCCATTTGCCATATTTCATAATCGAAATAGGCTGCAACAGGCAAGCAATGTGCGGATGGATTTTAGCATAGCTACTGGGAAAAGGTATCCTGATAGTCAATGCCTTCACGTTGACTATAACCTTTTGCCACTAGTCTAGCCTTGAATGTCTCCACATTCCCATCTGCACCAATCTTTCTCTTGAAGATCCATTTAAACCAATAGGTATTATACCTCAGGTGATCTGAGAAAAATGCAGGTTGAGCTGCTTCAACTTCGAAAATTAACTAGCAAAAGCAGAATTAATCTAAAGTTAATTCTATGCATGCTATGATCTAATCATAAAATCCTACTCAAGATCTTTGACATGTTAATATGCATTAGAAAAATAAAATGCTTTCGATCAGCAAATCATATTTGTTGATTGATCTATGTTCAGAACATAGTACCTATGTGTGGATAGATGAACTCCATAATTTGAATCCATCGAAAAATGCTTTTCCATCATGCTACAGCCGCATATGTGTCCGACCTCTATGGTAAGTCCACATGGAGCCTCTGGTCCTAATCAACTCCTCCGAAGTGCTAGCTCCTCTTCAGGGTCTTCGATAGCCGACATTCGTTGATCCAATCGATGATTTGCTCCTGATCTTTTGGATGCTCCAGAAGATCAGAAGATGCAATGAGGAAGATGAGATGGTGGTGAAAGCTGATAGAGATTTGGTACTCAAACTCTCCACCCAAAACCTAGAGTCCCAACTCTAAGGTTTCAGCATACATCCATGGGGACCTTGACACTCTTCTCTCTTTGGAAAACCTCATTTCGATATCATTTGAATATTTTAAATAAATCGAATTTACTCTTCATAAGATAGACGTACCCATACCTAGATAGATCATCGGTAAATATAATGAAGTAGTAGAACCCATCTCTAGCACATGTGCTCATAGATCCACATACATTAGTATGCACTAGACCCAGAAGCTTAGTGGTCCATTCACCTTTTTTAGTACAAGGTGATTTGGCCATCTTACCAAGAAGACAGGACTCATAGGTATTCAATGATTCACCATCATCAATATCAAGGATGTTCTTCTTGATTAACCTATTAATCCTATTCTTGTTTATATGACCTAGCCAATAGTATCAAAGATAGGCATTAGAAACATGATCTAGTTTTGGATATTTGTTTGACGTGTACATTATACTAATAGACTGTGATAAAATATAAATGCCATTTCTTAATTATCCTTGCATTACTGTAACGTCATTCATAATGATATCATAATAATTTTTTTTATTAACAAACAATAACCATCCTGGGTCAAAAGCCCAATAGATATTATATTCATCATAAAAGATGGATAATAGTGACAATCACTTAAAACAATATTATTATTTTTAAAAAATAGCTCAAGAGTTTCCAATGCTAGGACTAGAACTTTACTTCCATCCCTAACATTAAGGAATCTATCGCCATTCTCAAACTTTCTACCAATTTGAAGTCCATATAATGAATTACATATATGAATTAGATTCCCAGTATCTAATACCTAGGTAGATATATCACAAATAGTGAAATTATAAGATGTTATCATATAACATCCTTATCCAGCAACTCTTTGCTGGTTTTTGCTATTCAGCCTATTCAAGTCAAGAGGATCATTCCTCTTTAGGTCTATCGAATTAGAGTCAACACTAGACTCCTCATATCTAGGTCCTAAATGCTTGTCATTGTCTAATAGTGAACGGAGCAGACTTATACTAGCCATTCTATTTATATGAAAAAACAATAAGAAATCTTATTAGTACTTGAATTAATTAATCCTAAATACTTGAATTTTAGTCTAAAGATTCTTTCACTATTTTTAAATGAATTGGTAGCCTCTACCTCCAATTCGAGAAATTACACTAATTTCTTAGTGGGTACTGAAATCCACATAGACTACAGACGAGCTTGAGGTAGGCTCTGGCTAACCCGTATGTATCTATAGGTAGGTTCATAATCAATTATTTTTTTACATAATTTTTAGTAATTAGATTTTGCCCTAGAAACCAAATCAGTAGGCTTTGGCTACTACTGAAAAGATCTAGTTAGGTCCAACCAATAACATGATGGACTTCGGTGCATCAAACCAATGATAACCAGGCTCAAGGAAAGCTTTGGCTAACCTGATCATCATTAAGAGAGTGTGACCTAATCATCATATGATGGATAGTAATTTCAACATCCAAATGAACACCAAGTGTAAGGCACCTCCAATGTCCATCCAAAAAATTGGACTCATTACTATTCACCTTAATGGGAGACTATGACTTGGTTATCCTCATAACTTAATCATTTTAAGAATCTAATAATTTAGAAAATTTAATTTACTTATGATTTTAGAGATAGAAATGATATGGATCAATTTTTCCTACCAACTTCATTAAGTCAGGTCCTTCCACTGACTTCTCCAAGTTAATAGGTTAGGACTATGATCAATTTAGGTCCATGGGCATCTAATTCAGTCTTATTGAATTAAAATAAATCAAACTAATTCCTACTGACATGGGTCAGCTCGAATCACTAAGTAATCTAATCAAATCCTAATCGACCATGTTGGCTAAGTAAGTGAGATCAGTGGAAGGGATATACTATTAACTTATCAAAGATCGAATCAGTGCGAGTAGCTTTTAATTAAAAACCACTAATCTAAACTGTCAGACTTATCTTAGACACCAACGAATTAATTAGGTATGATCTGATCAACCTAATAATTTTGGGCTAGACTGCTTAACCATGAATTAAGTCCATCTTGATCTCGTTAAAGACATGGACCCATCAAACTACAACTATTGAAGTTGATTCTAGAGTGTCCTTGATCTAATCTAAGTCAACACTTGGTTAGATTTGATCAACTACTCTAGATTAATTCATTCTTTAATTAACCTTAGGTCTAATCTAATTAATGGACCTAATTCATCTAACCCTTTAACCCATAGATTTATGCTTATGTCTTAGGATATTTAATTCATAATTCTAGATCATATTAGACAATACTTAATTCTTTTAATTAAGTTTTGGACTGATGGATTGGGGCTCGGCATTTCAAAAATAATTTTTAGTTTTTGATAGGTTCTTTAAACCTAGCATCATTTCACTAAATAGGTTGACTCATTTCAAAAATGGGTCAGCTTATTTCACAAACAAGCACTAGTTGTAGGTTTATTCAATTAAAAATAGCCAACAAAAAGTTTTAGCCTACTTCTCAGTCGAGCTGGCTTGGATCTTATCCGAGTTGGCCCGAGTAGGAGTCGAGCTAGCTTGGTTTCTGAGACAGCTGGCTTAAGCAAAAGCCCAAAAGGCCAACTTTTCATTGAGCTGACTTGGATCCTGAGACAAATGGCTCGAGCAAAAGCCCAGAAGGCCAACTTTCCATCGAGCTGGCTCGGATCCCATCCAAGTAGGCTTGAACAGAAGTCAAGCTAGCTTGGTTCCTGATCGAGCTAGCCTGAACAAAAGGCCATAGATCATTTCAAGCTAGCACGTTGGTCAAGTTGGCTCGATTCCTGAGACAGTCGGCTCAACCAGCGAAGCTTCATAAAATCATGTTCATGTTTAATCTAAATCTATGTACATTGCATAAAAATTATGAATACATTTAGATCTAATCTAAACATTTATTTGTGACTGAAATTTAGATTAAACCATTCAACGATATCATAAAAATTATTAGATCTAATCTAAAGGTTTTATAATCAAAGTAATAGATCACAACATACCAGGACAACCTCTAGGGCATGCGATCATTAAGTTGTTTACATCTAATCTAAAACAATCTAGATCTAAAGCATATCATATATGCTAACATTAAATTTTTCTAATTTACATACAAACATGTTGAGCAACCTATTGCTCTGATACCATCTGAAGGAAAACTAGCAGGGTTTAGGGCATGCCTTTTAAAATTTTTTTGAAAATTAACTACAGCGGAAGCAGAATTAATCTAAAGTTAATTCTATGCATGCTATGATCTAATCATAAAATCCTACTCAGGATCTTTGACATGTTAATATGTATTAGAAAAATAAAATACTTTCAATTAGTAAATCATATTTGCTGATCGATCTATGTTCAGAATATAGTATCAGTGCATAGGTAGATGAACTCCACAATCCAAATCCACTGAAAGATGCTCTCCCATTGCGCTGCAACCGCACATGTGTCCGACCTCTATGGTGACTCCACATGAATCTCCTGGTCCTACTCAGTCCCTCTAGAGTGCTAGCTCCTCTACAAGGCCTTCGACAGCGGACCTTTGTTGATCCAATTGATGATTTGCTCTCGATCTCTCAGATGCTCTAGAAGATCAGAAGATGCAATGAGGAAGATGAGATGGTGGTGAAAATCGATAGAGATCTGGCACTCAAACTATCTACCTAAAATCTAGAGTCCCAACTCTAAGGTTTCAGCACACACCCATGAGGATCTTGACACTCTTCTCTCTTTGGAAAACCTCATGCCAAAAGAGATGCGCCCCTATCTCAGATTTCTCTCTCATAGAAATCCCTCACAAAACCTCTCTATTTCTCACACAAACCCACGCATTCCCAGGGCATCTCAATTATGCACACCCATAAAAATCCTATTTTAATAGGCATCAATGCATGAGAGGATAAGGATAAGTTTGGTTGAACTTGTTTCAACCAATTCTCTTGAATTCAAAATTCAAGAGGATTCCTTATCTCATTCTATTAGCCCGTATCTTGGATACCCATAGACTAATTGAACCCAATTACAAGAATTGACTCCAAAACTATAAAATTATTTTGGGTTCCAAAAAGCTGACTCATGTATTGGATCAGGAACTCCAATCTTACCAGTCCATTCATCCACCGAACAGATAGCATCTCTAAAAAAATGGATGGATGAAGACAATAAAGCTAGGTACTACATGTTGGACTCGATGTCTGATTAGCTTCAGCACCAATATGAGGATATCAAGATTGCTCGTCAAATGTTGGCTCACCTATAAGAGTTGTTTGGTGAGGAGAGTCATGCAGCCAAGTATCAAGTTGCTAGAAGACTTTTTAAGGCTCAAATGCGTGATGGACAGTCGGTCCGAGATCATTATCTGATGATGATTAAGGATTTAAAAGAGCTTAAGAAGCTTGGTGTCAAGCTAGATAAGGACTTCCAAATTGATATGATCTTGCAGTTCTTGACTGATGCATATGGGCAGTTCTTCATGAACTTCCATATGCATAAGCTCCAATGTACTCTAGCCAAATTGATGAACATGCTGGTTATTGTTGAGCTCTCTTTAAAAGGTTCAAAGGGCTTATGCTTGCTGTGGAGCGAATTTTCTTCAAAAGAAAGTCTTTTGAAAAGAAAAAAAGTCTACAAAGAAGCAGAAGATTGAAAATGGAAAGAAGAAAAAGGTAGAGCCAAAGAAGAAGACCACGGATAAAGAAAAATATTTTTATTGTAACATAAATAGCCACTGGAAGCGGAACTGCCCTCTATCCCTAGCTAGCTTGAAGAATAAGAAGGAGGTAGGTCCTTCTGGAGGTATGCTCGTAATTGAATCTAATCTAATAATTTTTTATACATCCAGTTGGGTGCTTAACTCTAGTTCTAGTGCTCATTTGTGCACTTCTATATAGGATCTTGAGGAGAATAGGAGGCTAAAGGATGGTGAGATGATCCTACACATCAGGAATGGAGCAAGAGTTGCTGTTGTGACCGTGAAATCTATCCTCTTCGACTACGGTCAATATTAGATTTAGTACTTAGGAACTATTTTTAAATGCCTACAGCAAGCATAAATTTGATTTCTATTTCATGTTTAGTATAGGAAGGCTATGTAATTAGTTTTTTTAAGGATCATTATAATATTCTTTTTGAAAAAATAAAATTACAAGTGGTTTTCTTATAAATGATCTCTATCAGTTATATATTGATATTTCTATTTTCAATATCGAGAAAAACGTGAATGTTATAGGATCAAAGTGACCTAGGGATAGTCTAAATGATAGGTATCTTTGGCATCTTAGGCTAGGTCATATAGCAGAAGACAAAGTTAACAAATTAGAGAAATTTGGGCTATTGAGTCCATTGACTTTTGAGTTATATCCGATTTGTGAATCATGCTTTCACGATAAAATGACCAAGCTTCCTTTTGTAGGATATGGAAAAAGGGCCACAGATCTACTTGCTCTGGTATACATAGATGTGTGCAGCCTATTTGATGTACTAGCTAGAGATAATTATTTCTACTCCATCACCTTTACTGATGATTTGTCTCAGTATGGATATGTGTATTTGATGCGACATAAGTCTTAAGCCTTTAAAAAGTTTAAGAAATTTAGACTCAAAGTAGAAAAATAAATAGGAAAGCATATTAAGACTCTTTGATCAGATCGAGAAGGTGAATACCTTAGTCAGAAATTTTTAGACTATCTCAAAGAAAATCGCATAGTCTCACAATGAACTCCACCTAGAATGTTTCAACTCAATGAGATTTTAGAATGAAGAAATCGGATCCTATTGGATATGATCCGATCCATGATGAGCTTCATGGGACCTCCCCGAGATTTTTTGGAGACATAGTCTAATGACCGTAATATATTTATCGAATAAGATTTTCTTTAAAACCATTCCTACTACACCATATGTAAGAAACCAAGTCTAAGTCACCTTAGGATTTGGGATTGTCCAACCTATATTAAAAAATAATAGGTGAATAAATTAGAGTCTAGATCCTTTAAAGCTCAATTTATAGGATATCCTAAAGAGTCGTTAGGATATTATTTCTATCTTTCAGAAGACTATAATATGATTGTGAGTCGACATGCCATTTTTCTTGAAAAATAGTTTATTCAAGATGGTGGTATTGGAAGATAGATTAGGCTCAAGAAGAAGGTCTCCAAACAGCAACGAGCTAAGAAACCTATGAAACCCAATCAGGTTGAGCCAGTCTAAATACTACCTCCTCTACCTCGAAAATCAACTAGGGTTTCTCGTCTTCCTGAAAGATACTTATGTACTATTTTAGAGGATGTAGAAAAAATATTCCTCTCAGAAAATGGGGTTCATGGTGATGATTCTAAGATCTATGATGAGATGATATCAGATATCAATTTCGAAAAATAATTAGAGGCAATGAGGTCAGAGATTGACTCAATGCGCTCAAACCAAGTTTGGACCTTGATAGATCTATTAGAAAATATATCCTAAAAGTTAATCATATAGATTGTAGATGGTTGAACTAAATATAATTTATACTTGAATTTTAATTAAATAAAATTATTATTCTAGCAATTTCATCACTTTGTGTATCTTCTTGTAATGAACTCTCTATGATAAAGTCCTTAGGACAATTTAGACTCGACAAAGAAGGATTTATTATTTAGTCCTTAAACTGATCGCGATCAAATGATTCGTTGTTACCTAGGACGATAATGTTAATCAAGAGTAGATCATTGTGTGCCATAAGTATTGATTGTCCTTTTAACCAAGAAGCATGGTGATGCTGTTATGGCATGTAGGTGAAATATAAGGGTACAATTCATCGATCGTGACCCAACTGCGGAGCTCCCTTCTACCAAGATTGCTCGCAAAGGATATGGGTATATGTATCCTTTAGATTTTAGATCATCATGGTGACTTGCAAGCAACTAACTGTATTTAGGTATCAGACTACCCGAATTTCTAATTTAGTGATGGAAGGCTACTGGATGCAGTAAAGTACTTGGCTTATCAGTGCATGAGTCGAGATGAAATTGATCCTTCCAAGTATTGGAGTAAGTGCATCACTGTATTTCAATCTAGCAAATCCTCTATCGAAATAGCCTACATGATGGATGCTGAATTTTGAAATACAATATGGATGAATTTTTAGGATTGGCAGTTAATCCTAGAACATCCTATGAGCATCTTGGTCAAGGAGATGAATTATATGGTAACCATATGCTATAGGTTCATCATTATTATGTTGCAACTTTTCGACCTATCCGAATATTGGGTACTATTGCTAGATGGTCACATCGATTGGTACAGAAAATTAATTTTTTTGCTACCGGCTTAGAATTCAAATCTATGGGATCACACACAATAGGAGTTCCTACCTGATCTGATGGCTGATTAGGAGTCCTACTAAATTGAAACTCAGATATTTATTTAAGAATTAATTAATAATTAGATTGCTGATTAGCTCAATTTGATTGAGAGCATTCAATTAAATCTGATTGAATTTGATTCAATTGGGTTTGACCCAATCAGGTCATGTGATGACCTAATCGCTATGGAAGATTCGACTCTGATTTGATCAGGGGCTGGACCTAATTTATTTCTAATTTAATTATAAATTTATTAGATTAGATTAAGTCTAATTTGGTTGGATTTAACCTACTCTAATTAGGTCTAGATAATTAGTTTGGTTGAAACTAATTTGGACTAATTCAAATAAGATTTGAATTTGTACCCTTTAATCTCCTTGCACCTTGACTACTTTGACCCACGCCCATTCTCCATGTGAATTCTAAATTCACATGATTTCTCTATGCCAAAAGAGTGTTTGTGCCTCCCCTATTCCTACCTTTGACTTGGTCCAAGTGTTGGATCAGATCAGATTGAGAGCAAGTTGAATTTTAAATTCAACTTGTGTTGGTTAGTTTGATTGAAACTTCCCAACTCCCTCTCATCATTATCTTTTCTCCATGCCTTCCCATTTGTTCGATCATAATTTTATTTGTGCGCATGTAGAAGGAGAGTCCTTCTGCATGTTAAACATTGGGATGGGTGA